>JAOTQE010120339.1:0-10884 GCA_025631205.1 Nesometra sesokonis
AGAGGAAACCACTTCTGTGTTGGGCTTTGCCCATGTTTACCTCTAGACACGCCCTGGCCAATCAGTTTTTATTGTGTTGAATTTGTAATAAATAAATAAATAAATCCGCTACTCTTTTCTGAAGAGTGTACTGCGCTCTTTCCTTTTTTTTTGTTTTGATGTGGTTTATTCAGTGTTGTGAAACACCAATGATAGCCCACAAAATCCCAAGTGAACTTACTGCCTGTAAGGTCCTTTAGGTTGTGCTTGGGCAGTACACTGGGAGACAATCCTCTACTCTTTTCTGAAGAGTGTACTGCGCTCTTTCCTTTTTTTTTGTTTTGATGCGGTTTATTCAGTGTTGTAAAACACCAATGATAGCCCACAAAATCCCAAGTGAACTTACTGCCTGTAAGGTCCTTTAGGTTGTGCTTGGGCGGTACACTGGGAGACAATCCTCTACTCTTTTCTGAAGAGTGTACTGCGTTCTTTAACATGCACATGAGCTATTTTGTACAAGGGACCAATGGCTTAACGTCTCAAACAAAAGAAGATGCGCCTTGCTATTAGCGTGTATTTCGATCCTGCAGCCGATACACAAGGAGAGGGGCATGGTGTTTTAATCTAACAATAAACCATTGAGTCTTCACAGTTTAGTGCACCACACAGTGATTTCCACTAGCTAAACCAACTGAGCTAAATAGTCACTTTTGTTGTATTTTTTACAGACCCTCCAACATGTGCTCCTGATAACTTTGCATGTTTATCTGATGATGACGAATGTGTTCCAAGGACCTGGCTATGTGATAATGATGAAGATTGTACGGATGGCAGTGATGAATTGGGTTGCGGTAAGTTTCATATTGTGTTTTCTCATAACCCTTTGAAATCATGTTCCATATCCCCCGTAAGACATAATTTATTGTACCAAAACACACAGCAGTAATGAATAGCTTTTTCGTTTGTTTTAATAATGCTGAATTCTTTCATTACAAAACTTTTTGTGATGTATTAGTAGAAAATTAAACCTTTTATCTTTCAACTGTTGATTTTCCCTGGATGGTACAAAAATATATTTTCGCGATGAAAACTGGTAGGATAGAGTTACCATACTGTGATCCAGGGGGGTTTTTCCGGACTACAAAGGGTTTAAAAACCAACCCTAGTTTTTATTGGTTGATTGTCAACAAATTGTAACTAAACTACTTTTAAAAAATAATTCGCATTAAAATCTGTTGTAAATTATAGAATTTTCATTTTATCATAGACTTATGTGCCGATGATGAATTCTTATGTAAAGACGGGACATGCATTCCTGAAAAATTCCGGTGCAATGGAATACTTGAGTGTGACGATGGATCAGATGAACTGCATTGCACAGAGCCATGCGCACGACTCCAGTTTGTGTGTAAAAACAAGCAGTGTATCGATGTCTCCAACCCACTGTGCGATGGAGTTTATCATTGTGATGATAAAAGCGATGAATTCAATTGTACAGGAGGTAAATACAGAAACTGATAAATACCAAGTACTTGCCTAATGCAGATGGACCTTTCATAAGCAGGTTCAGAAGAAATGACCGATTATACGAGGTGGCCTCTTATGAGTGATTCACCTGATAGAGTGTCAAACTTGTTAAAATCGTGTGTATGTTCTTGTCTGACATTCCACAGCCTTCTCAATGCAGAGGCTTCTCAAGGCAAAGGGCATTTCTTTTTTTCAGATATTACCATATATATTTTTATAAAATGTTATATTTTTTAAGATCAGTTTGTCCAGTATATATGATTTTCAGCCACTTGCATTTGTGGTCCAAAAAAGCACAAAATTTTCTGGTGGAGATAATCATAAAAAAAAATCAATATTTTAAGTAAAAAGGTGTCCGCAGCCATTTAGGAGAGGTACCAAATGCACTGATTAGATAGAAGGTGCAAGCAGGCTTTTGGATTATTATTGGAGGTGTCCCCCAGAGTGAAGTTGTATATCCCCCTCCCCTGGCTCCTGAAAAAGACAAAAATCACTATGAAAGTATCAATTAAAAACATGGATTTAAATCAACCACCAGCTTCCTGTGAGTTAGTTGGGCTATATTATCAATGAACCAGGTGAAATGTACCCGATATGTTTTTGACAAGTCAAAAAAACAACGTATTTGCACTACTTTGCTATGTTTTGCATCCTTTGTCCCTCTTTAGTGGACTTAATGTTGTATTTGGGTCAATTTCTTGTACAAACCATGTTGCAATCTTCTTTTCCTCTTGATTTCAGGGGCTGTAACTTAAGCCTGTTAAGCCCACATTAAATCTGCCCCTGCATGTGACTCAGTGGGTCTCAAACCAAATCGCCCACCTTTTCTACTGATTTTAGAAATCTTCATTGTATATCTGATCATTTTTATAAATCATTCCTTCCTTTTTCTCTGCATCTTCTTTCATCTTTTAATATTGAGCCTTCTAATTTAATTTATATTTTGTTGTTTAGTTAAATATAAGGTGAAGGAACCCCATAAGGTCACAGAAGAGGTTTTGGCAGTTGTAGTGATATTTGGTATCGTCATATTGGGGGTTGTCGTCGTTACTGTGATCTGTTGTCGACGTAGGAACCGCAATGACTCTTTGGACAATGGACGGTATGATAGTGCCAGTCAACATAACTTGTCCACAGTATTGGTACTTAACCAACTACATAAAGAACAGACAACACGCAAATATTTAACATGTAAGTATGAAATAATGCCTAAAAAATCACTTTGTTGCACAAAGCTGACCAACCCGAAGTCTTGATTTTTATATTTTGATATTTACTAATTTTTTGTATAACATATTACCCCAAAAATTGTTATCCTTAACACAAATGAGGCATGACACAGCAAAACCACCAAGTTGTAGGAAAATTGAATATTGAGTTATTGTTAAAACCATACTACACTTTTTGCAAGCTTTAAAATGGGGGGGGGGGGGGGGCAGTTATTAAAATCACATATCTATAACTGAAATTATTGGACAAAATACACAAAAATTTATTTTGTATTTGTATTTCCTGTTGTTATTTGCTTATTTTTCAATAACTTCCTGTGGGACAACTTGTTGGTTTTGCCATGACTAGCCTCAAGTGTTTAAATACAGACATGGGTGAGTACAAGGTTAAAATTAGGCTGTTTGAAGGCCTTAAAATAAAGTTTATTGTGGATTGAGTATTCTGAGGGTTGGTTGGCCCTGCTCACACACACCTGCTCAGCAGAATTACATTACTTAGTGATGTAAAGTCTTTCTATTATGTACTTATGAAAATGTTGATGCATAAATTTGAATTTGTTATTTTTGCTGAAGAAGAAAAGTAGGGTTTTTCTCTTGTTCATCCTCCCTAGAGTTTTGGATTGATGCATAGGAATCTGCTCGATTAAAAAGAATTTAAACAATATTTTTCTCTGTTGTTACTCCCTGGAGTTATGGAATGATGCGCATGAATCAACAAAATTATTAAATTGAAATAAAAATTATTAGCTCAAGGCTTAGATTAAGTAAATTACGAGGAAATCTTTCTCTTTAAAAAGAAAAAAAAAGAACTGTGAAGTGGAACAACGTAACACTTAATATCAAGTTAACATGAGTTGTTTTGTACATGTGAATTCAGCCTTAGGGTTAGAGTGTTAAATTCAAATTTAAATCTTATTAATGTGTGTAAGTTTGATCTTATCTGTTTGTGGATGTTGGATTTTATGATTTTGTTAGATTTGCTGACTGATATTATTTGATTGATTGACACATTTTACAATGTAGTACATTGCTAGAGGGCATTATCTGGCTAGAATGAGAATGAACCGACAACCTACTTTACAGTCCAGCATGAAGGATGCTTAGTTTGTTATAAGTAATATATTTGATTGACATCACTGCCATATTGATTGACAGGCATCATGTGAAGTGATAATTGGCTACTAAAGTGTTTCCTGCCGTCTTGGGCAAATTTTAATATTTTACATTTATTTTGTAATATTTAAATTAATCTAATTTTCCTAACAAAGTCAAATTTATTTTTCTGAATATAATTGCATGGAAAATAATTTAGCTGTGACTATTATTTTATTTGTATTTATATACTTATAAATTATGGGGGTTTTACAGGTGTCTTGGCAACACCAAAATGTGGACAGACAGGGCTGCTGCCTCTAATAGAACATAGTACAAGCTGTAATTACACTTTGAATGGCATTCAATGGATACATAGATCTAAAGATAAATCAACTTGAGGTTTTCATGTAAACATGTTTTTGAGAAAATTGCCTATAATAAATCTAAAAATAAGCAGTTAAAAGGCTGTCTAAAATCTGCATGAAGAGCACTTTGTTGATGAAAACTGATATCAAAGGGATATTATAATGAAATAAAAGTGCTGTACTTTACTCATAATTAAAACAAAATCAATAAAAAAAATTGAACTTTAGACTAATTTTGTTGATTATTTCTGTTTGATCTCGCGTCAATGGAACTCATTTTGTGAATTTTTAGCTCCCACCAAAAAATGAGTCCTATCGTAGGTGAGATCAAATTAAGATAAAATAGGTCTGAAGTCAAAACTTTGGAAAATTTTGTTTTAATCAATTATGAGTACTATGGTAGTTATATTTCAGTTTTCAAGTCGTTTTTCATAAAAAAGTGTCTTTCATGCAGATGAGATTGATAAGTCTTATTTATTTTTAGATTATTTTATGGCAGATTTTAAATGTCATATAAAGTTTCGTTTGTAGCTTATACACTCTTAGAAGGTACCAATAACTCAATTTTGGATTTTCCTATGATGACTCATTTTGTGGTGAGACCCTATTTTAAGCAGTCATGTCAGAAAACATCTGTCAGTTTTCTGTCTGTTTTTTTGTCTGTCACATCACAGTAATCTTGTTTATATTTTTTCTTACAGCAGCAGTAATGATGCACCCTAAGTCAACAAACCTGACAAACTCATTAAAAGGCAGTACGACAGGATCGGGGGTAAACGAGAGACCTAGGCCAACTGGAACCTCATCTTGCTCTAGTAACAGCGTGTCTGGATACCCAAAGGAAACTCTTAACCCACCACCCAGCCCAGTCACAGAACGCTCTCATTTTCCAGTGGTATATTTTAACCAGCCAAGTCCAAAGACCCAATTAAAATCATCTTACAAGTAAGTGTTTCTGTTGACTTCACTCATAAGCACTAACAAATATATTCCCTCTCCCCTGTGTGTAATTTTAGGGTAGGGCAGACAGAAAAAAATGCATTTCACTTGAAGCTCAAAATTACATTGCACAGTAGTGGTGTTGTATATTAAAGGGGCAATCTTCACACATCACCAAAAAATTAAACTCGTTTGGAAATTTACCTGTTTATTTAAAATAATAAACATGAGTCAGTTACCAGCAAATTTTTAGTTTTATTCTTTAGTAGAAAAAAAAAGTTGTTAGGTTTAGAAGCAATACTAGTCCCAGTTGGAATGCTTTGACAAAATAGCATTTTGAAAGCAATGGCCCTTTAATATACAATACTGTACTCGGTCTACACATGAATTTTAACTCATAAAATCATGTTGCGAAGCATGATCCAATGTAGTTAGGTAGTTGGTCTAAAAAAGTACTTTTTAGACCAAATTTTATGATAGATCTTTCTTTATCCTTTAGATAATTATGACATAAATTGCATTTATTTAACATATTTAATTTATTTTACTTGATTTTTTTTCAGGCATTACAAAGTTAGAAATATTCCACCCCCTCCTACACCATGCAGCAGTGATATCTGTAATGATAGTGAGCCCAGTACTAACATACCGAAAAAGCGTCGGAGAGGAGGGCGCTATTATAAATCAGTGGAAAAGTATGACATTTCAGATCCGTTCCCGCCACCACCGACTCCACAAAGTTGTTTATCTGACAATCAGGAAAGTTGTCCGCCATCACCTTCTACAGAGAGGAGTTTTTTCGATCCATATCCGCCTCCGCCATCACCGGCAACTGATTCAACTTAAAGGGCGGGGGTGGTGATGACAGATTCAACTTATGGGGTGGGGGTTGGGGGATATTTTGTATAAGTATATTTAAGTAAAAAAGATATTTTTCTACAGGAGATGACTGGGTTTAAGGTATGGTGTATATTTTGTATTATAATCTTGTATAGCATTGTGAATATTGTACAGTTATTTAGCCGATATATATTACTAGTAAAAAACGAGAATGTCATTTGAAATAATGGCATGACAATCCTGAATTAGGATTGAAAAAATGAAATTTTAAACAAGGTCACAAAATGCTGTAAAGTATGACATTAAAACATGTCACACAAAGATTTTAACTATATCTGTAGTGTTTAAAGTTTGCAATATTATGTTATAAAAATTGAGTTGAAAAGGTAAACCATAATGTTGCGAATATCAAATGTCCAGTACTGTTGTAATAAGATCTAGTTAAGGGACATATCAAAAATAGAAATCATATGATATAGGCTTCTATGTATTGTATGCTACACTAGATATTTCTTTATTGATTCAATGTTCCCCTCAACCTATTATCATTGAGAATTTGTTAAATTGCAGATGGAGATTAACTTAAATACTGTAATTAATATCACTATTGATTTGATATAATTAATTTGTTTATCACTTAAATAAATTTCATTCAAAGACACTGCTATCTATTCAGTCAGATGTTATATGGTTTGTAGCGTACTATTACAGTAACATTGACGGTGGATATGTTATTATTGACTATACAGTATAATTACTATACAGTATAATTACTATACAGTATAATTACTATACAGTATAATTACTATACAGTATAATTACTATACAGTATAATTAGTATACAGTATAATTAGTATACAGTATAATTACTATACAGTATAATTACTATACAGTATAATTACCTATTTTGCTTAAATTATATGGAATATTAGCTCTTCCCATAAAAACTGAACACACAGTACAGTCAAACATACCTACCTCAAAATGTCAAACTTATTTTAACCAAATTGGTGTGTTTTTCATTAAAGATGTATTGTCACGTGGAAATGACCAAAAAGTCATAACCATTAATTCTGAAATTAAACTGCTCATATAGAAGTAACATCAAAGTTAATAACTTAAAAATTAAAATTATTGTATTTAAACATTATTTAATAAGATTTTGAAAAATGACCAAAACTATTGGAATTAATAAGCCATTCAATGGATTTTTGCTCATTTTTAGCATTATGTTGCAAAATAAGTGGGTTTTTTTGTACTCTAATTTTAAGTGGAATGGTCATGTGTGAGATGTCATCGCAAAATGAGTCGTGTTGTACAAAAATTCAAAATTGAGTTATTGTTATATTCTGATAGAAGATATTATATGATTTAATTTGGTTTTTGAATTAGGTTCATAGGTGGAGTATAACCAGAGAAAAATACAGTAGTTTTGAAATGTACACACCTGAAAACACACTTTGGAGAAAATCGACTTTAAAGATAATCAACTGTTGACTTCCTGCCTGTTTTTCCATTGATTTTGAAAAACAGCCTTAAAACATGTTGTTCCAAAACATGTTTATTGTAAATAAACATAAACAGGATGTTTTAATTATAACATTTAAGTACAGTAATAAACTTCTCAAAAAACAAAAATCTCATTTTCCGACTGATTTTGTCACAACACCTCACATACAATATAAATATAGTTCTACAGAATACTGTAATCAAAATTATTTTTAAATTCATTTGTCATTTTAAGGTGACAATACATCTTTAACAATTTTATATCAATTTTTATCCAGATATATTTTCAGTGCCACTTTGGGTTTTACTTCAGTTTGACTGTATTGGTGTTTTTATATAAATATCTCCCAATTCATTTGTGAATTTTTTAACAGAGTTACTTTTATAAATGCTTATCCTGCAAATGAATTTTTGTAAACAAATTTTAATCTAGTTAACTAAAATGTATTCATATTTTTGTGTATCAGCGATTATCGCAGTTTTAAGCAGTAGAAAAATTTATATTTTATTTCTTCCAACACATGTTCCAAGCATGACACAAAGATTATGTATTTATTGTTTTTTTATCAGTATTGTTTTATTTATAGTAATTTCAATGTGTGTATACGAAGTGCCTCAAGTCAATTTGATAGTGCGATATAAGAAATATTCGCAGTGACGCTCGCATTAAAGAGCTTTATATTTAACAAACGGTTTTACAGATTGTTGACAATTTTGTATTTAAATTTTATAAATAATATCTTGGTCTTCCTAGTTAATATTTTCACATAATCATGTTCAAATTACTGTTTTTGAATTTGATAGAGAAAAATATAATTTTTTTTGTTTTAAATAAAATAATGAATATAAAATTATGAACACTGTTTATACAGTTTTTATAATACTTTGACAAAACTTAAATAACTTGGAGAACACAATTGGTTTTTTTTATTAAAGACATTGATATTAAACATTTGTTGTCATTCTATCGTAAAAATTTTATATGATCATAGAGTTGGATTGTTGGAGTTCATAGCACTGTAATTATTATTTTGTCATATTGGGTTGTGGTAAAACATGGACCCAAACAAAAAAGGACTATGGGCACCATCCAATTAAAAACGACTTGGGTTTTAGATATTACAACTTTAAACTATCAGATTAAGAGTGGCATAGGTAATGCCAGGATTAAGGGCAGTGCATGTAATGCCAGTCTTAAGGGCAACGCACCTAGCACACCAGGATTGCAGGTGGCGTAGTTAATTTAAGGTGTAATGTAATCATTGGTGCAAAGACCCATTGTGTCTACTTACAGCACATTGTATTAGCTAAAAAAATTACCACCATAATCTTTTCTATAACTGTCTTGATTGGTTAGGCAGTTTGCCTATTTTGATTAGTGATTGACAAGTTGATACTGACTGGCAAAGTCGTTAAGTGTTTAATACTCTATTCAGACTAACATCGCATATATCTCATCGAGATCGGTTGCCGATCTCAATGTAGTCCGTTTTCCAATCCGTAATCCAATTCCCGATCGTATTCATACACACTTTGCCTTGTAACAGTATGCCACAGAATTTGTTGTCGTAGTTCATTCGGTGATAGCGGATGTCAGCCAATCAGTGCCTGTGGAATTCATTGCGATCGGATTCTGTGGTAATCGGGAGTAATAAAGATTTAACCGATCGCAACCAGTAACAATTTCGATATCGATTATAATCGATTACTATTGGTGAACATTCACACACGATTTTACTTTGCTACAACCAATCGCAATGCGATGTTAATCTGAATGGGGTATAACTCACTAGGCTTCACTATTCTGGATCTTATTAGCGATAACCCAGACATGGCTTGTGCTCATCTGCTCCTAGATCAGACAGACATTCGTACGCCATCTTTAATCCACGAGTGAACATATCATAAATACAATAATGAATATCTTTGTTTGGCATATCTAGGGGTTTTGAATTACAAGGCACTATACTTTAGTAACCAATATTATGGAGTACTAGATTAGGATTGTCTTCCCATTGTAACTTCCAGATTTCTAATTATTTTAGAACATTGCAACAACCACTCAACTTAAAGATACATTGCCACTTAAGGAAAATATATTTTGAAAGTCACTTGCTAATTAAGATCACTGAATGCTACAAAGAAGAAAAAAAAGCAATGCCATCCTTTTTGAGTTTATTACGGTTTTGTGAGGTCACTCCCCAAATATTTATAAGTTGTTAGATACAAAAGATATTCCAGATTATACAAAGACTAACATATCACACGGTTAAACATCGTTGTCAGAGATGTTTGTCTTTTGAGTACACAATAAATTTTATACTTAAAAAGTTTTATATGAAATAGTAGTTTTTATGTGTAATGGATTTAAAAAAGTAAAGAACACTGTTTTGATTATTTTCTTTTTTATTTTTCACAGTTAGACAAAACATTTACTGTATAAATAAAACTATGAACATTTTTAACAACCATAGCACAAGACGATGTTGTACAGTAAACGACATATTTTACTAGACCTGACATTATGCACTGAGTGATAAGCCATTTCATGGTTTAAACTGCGCACCTGTATGATTAAGGTCAAGTCATAAAATGATACATGGCTTATTAAAAAGGAATATAATTGCCATGCATCGTTTTGACTTGACCTTAATCTGCACATGCGCAGTTAAAATCATGAAATGGCTTATTGTTTTGTGAAGAGATTCTAAATGGGGAGGTGCAACCTATGGACAAGATCTATTTTAACGTTGGAAGGTCACAGAAAGGACTAACTGCACAAGGGGGTGGGTGAGAAAATGTTTGAAAATAATAAGCCTCTAGACCCTCAATCAATAAAGAACATCTTGTTCCAGTCAAAAATTTCCCCACTCAAAAATATGTGACTGCGCAGGTAAAGGAAAGTTGCGAGAAGACTTTTAAGATATTTGTAATTCAGTTCTGTGGTTGTTATAATTCCATTTTTAGGCCTACTTATTTTGACATTTCTATATCTTCAAGTTTTTACTTTGGTTGATGGAAGTGAGCAAGCAAGGAGTCTGTGAGGTGGGCCTCTTCTCTTTCAGAAATTGTTTTTTGTGCACAAGTGCTACACAGTCACCTTTCTAAAAATATCTGTTGTGTTTGAACAATTAAGTTTGGTGAGCATCAAGTTTACCTATAAAAAAGTAGTCCCATATTCAATACCAAACGTAGGGGGAATGAGCCATTAGGAGCTCATGGTATTAAGCCTCGGCACTGTGTGGTACTTTAGGAGCTCATGGTATTAAGCCTCGGCACTGTGTGGTACTTTAGGAGCTCATGGTATTAAGCCTCGGCACTGTGTGGTACTTTAGGAGCTCATGGTATTAAGCCTCGGCACTGTGTGGTACTTTAGGAGCTCATGGTATTAAGCCTCGGCA
>JAOTQE010120350.1:0-12659 GCA_025631205.1 Nesometra sesokonis
TTCTGTTTTCTCAAGCGTCCCTCAATTTTCTTTTGTTTTCTCAAGCGTCCCTCAATTTTCTTCTGTTTTCTCAAGCGTTCCTCAATTTTCACTCTGTGTTTATAATAAGCACCTGTAACTTATTTTTGCTAAGCTCTTATTTGATGATGCCACTTATGTGTTATGTGCATGTGTTGATATTTTATCTGATTATAGCATTTTTACATTTGAAAATAGAATCAAATTTTTCACTCTCTGTACTATCAGTAAATTCCTCAAAACTCCATGCTCTTTATCCATTTCTTCCATCACATCGCCGATCTTCTATTACTCTTAGGAATTCTCGTCACCTAAACATTTCTAAATATTTTTTTAAACTGATTGTCTCTATAAGTCTTCCATTTTCTCTATGTCTTCTTTTATCTGTTTATCTTGACCCTGATAATGGAGTGGCGCTGTAGCTTGGTGGTTAGCATGCTTGCCTTCCAATCCCAAGGTCCTGGGTTCAAACCTATCTGAAAGCTAGGTTGATTCCCACGACATACCAACGGCACTCCCTAAGCCTCATAACGAGACTTGGTTTAGAAAGCATGGCGTAGTTCTCATCCTGTAAGTGGCGAGTTAACTTGCTGTTGGATGTGACACGAAATAAAAAAAAACATAAGCCTTATATATGTGTATACTGTATGTTGTCTAAGAGGATAATAGCCCTTGATGGCATATATAGAATGTAGCTTGTAGAAGACATGATTTTACCATACCATTTTTGGCATTGCCCTAAACACAGGACCCGTGTAGAAGATATGAGCAGTGTAAAATTGGGTGGGGCTTCACCTAATTAATGCTGTCGACCGTGGCGTTCCCACCCTCATACTCCTAAACTTGGACATATACAGGTTCCTCTCTGGAAGTAAGGCTGCAGTTTTTGTTATTAAAGTTCCTTTTGCATATTTATTGAACTTGTAGTAGTGTTTGTTGGTTAATGTGTTTACTTACAAGATCCTGGGTTCAATCTTGACCAAGTGCTAGATTTGTAGACAATGCCAGTCTAAGCCTCATGGGGCTTACTAAAATATATTAGGCCCATAAAAAAAATATTTGTATATCACCCCTGTGCACAACAATTGAGGAAATCATGATATTTTTTTGCTCATTTTACTATTCAAATGATCATTTTTTTTTATCAACTAGGGACTACTGATTTCACTGACATCTTCTTTGCCAAAACTACACAAACAATAAAAGAAAACAAAGCAATTAAAAACAAACAAATGAGAGCACGGCAAAACCACCAAGTTGTCACACAAGTCACCAAGAAACGAGCAAACAAACAACAGGAAACAAACACATTTGTGCATATTCTGTCCAACAACCTCGGCCACAAATGCCTGTCCATGACAATCAAACCCCCAATCCAAAGCTCGTGTGGAGTTCAGCATGTGAACAAAGTCCCCACCCTTCCCACAACACGATGGCCCCACCATGTCATGTCTCAAATGAATAAAATAAACTTAGTTAAACGCTCAGTGTCATAAATGTACTTTTGTGCACATTCAAGGACGTCATTAGAATTTTGGCTTCGATCGTTTTTTTGTCATATTTACTTGAAATGGTTTGGATTTTCTAAACACAAATGAATATGATCAATATCCACAGTGGGCATCGTATTTGCACGAGTCTAAAATCCAGCCCAACGTGAGATCACTACAACATTAGAGGGTTGGGTTAAAAAAAAGGACACCTCCCACGCTCATCAGTTTTTATGCTTTGGTAGGGTGATAAAACTAATAATTTTTTTATGGTCCTAATAATAATTGGTGGATTATGTTATTGAAAAGAAAGAAATTCTTGCAATATCTTCCTATACCTTTTATCAGATTATTAATTGACGATGGTACTGCTGTGGTACATGTGTGGTGTTCAGAGGGTCAACCGATTGCGGACATATTAAGACTACCCAACACTAGGTGGCAGCAGATATTAGATGTTATTCAGAAAAATGGACCCTTTCACTTTAACTTATTCAATGATGTGAACGACAAGGTAAAATATCAATTTTGTAAATTAGGAATATAAAGGAATAGTCTTGTTTCAAGAAGGTGATTCGGTTTAATTCGTGAAAAGACAATCAAAAGGCATCCATTGCATTCCATAGCAGGTGGATTGTCATACCTTTCTGATGTTTGAATCACTGTCTTGGCAAACACTTCAATATCACGTGATTTCCCACCACAATTTCATGGGCAATTATCCACTTGCCTGGTTTCAGTTGCATATGATTGGCTAATCCACTCGAAAAAAAGTTGAATATGCATGTTTGACAATTACCGACAGATTCATAATGTGTAGGCCTTTTCCCACCAGCGATTAACTGCTAAAACATATTGATAGTGTTATCTAGCCTACCCTAGTTCTCTCATCATTGCCATTAAATAGTAGTAGGCCTATCTGGTTACACCTAAGATATATTCTCGGGCTTACCTCGATCAGCAAACACAAGGCCTAGGCCCTAATTATTGTATTGTATCTCAGGCTCTTGCATGGCATCATTCGAAAATGAGAACCTTTGATTGGTTGACTCACTGGCCTAATTATCCAAATACGGAACGTTAATCATTACGTTATGTTGCCCAGCACTTTCCATTCTCAACCCAAATTGTATTAGTATTTACCAAGTCTGTGTTTTCACAACAAAACACAACCAAAACTGCAAACACAGGAGGTGCACTTCATTAAACACAAAATAAAATACAGTTAAAATATAAAATACAGGCTTGGGCCAAGTCTAATAAAGGAACTATATTTATTATTATATACTACATCTACTATTTAAACTGTACTGATTGGTTAAAAGAGTGCAACGTGATTAAAATTATTCCTACTATTCCAGAAAGCTGACGACGTCACTTTGCGAAATAGTACTATATATCAAAATGACGTCACTTTTATGACGTCACTTTGCGGTATAGTAAAATACTATTTGACAAAGTGACGTCACTGACAATCGTGATGTTTACACAGTGATAAGACTGAGCTAGGCTAGGCCCGGCCCACTTCTAGGCCTACCTAGCCTAGGCGTTCCGATCTACATTAATCAATTCAGTAGACAGTGGAAACAAACAAATGGTATGTCCGTTTTCAAAGAATTTTGAAGAGATTGTGCAGTGAATTTTGAAGATGTAGGCCGGGGCCTAGTAGTGTATTCGTGCCTCGATCGCACCTCCCCAGAGCATACGGGAAAGGTACGCTAGGCCTAAGTGTAGGCCTAGCCTTAGGCCTAAGCCCGTCTTTGAGATGTTTGATGTAGAATATAAAACAAATATACGTTATAAAACTATGGGCCTCGGTGCCTGCAAATAGTACTATTCACTTCGGGGCTGCGCCCCTCTGTGAATAGTAGTACTATTTG
This sequence comes from Nesometra sesokonis, assembly GCA_025631205.1. Lineage (NCBI taxonomy): Eukaryota > Metazoa > Echinodermata > Crinoidea > Comatulida > Antedonidae > Nesometra > Nesometra sesokonis. The sequence continues at coordinate 3,389 of JAOTQE010120350.1, forward strand.
GAGGCACCTCTGCCCATAGTTTTAATCAGCAACTCTCAAGGCAATGTATATTTGTATAATATATTTTATGAGGATGGTCAATCTAGCCGAAGCTTAAAATTATGATACAATACTGCTTACAGGAGGAGCCACTTACAAGAGTCCAGCTGATAGAGGGCCAAATTTACGTGCTTATGTTCAACATTCCATTTCATCAATTTCAAGACACTGCAATTTATATTTTATTAATATTTATTATTTCCTAAGATCATTGGTTCAATAGCATGATTTTTAGCCATTACAATAATGATTTTTTTAAAGAAATTTGTATTTTTTGCCCAAAATGATCACAACATTTTCATGTAACTGCATATTAGTCATACAAAAAAAAAATCAAAATTTTAAGTCAAACTGTATGCGGTTGCTTAAGGGAGGTAGGTAGCTGGTGGCCACTTATGAGAGGTAACAAATGGAAGAACAAGTGGGCTCTTGAATGAGTGTCCTTTATGGAAGGTGTCTGCTTACGAGAGGTGTCCTTACAGGGAGGTTCAACTGTACTTATTAATCGGCTTCTTTGAGGGGAATAAGACATTATTACATCATTAAAAACAATATTATCCTAAAACTAATGTTCATGGTCCTCAATCATTGAGGTTTGGACACATTTTTAAAGCATAAAAGAAAATTTCTTGTTTCCTTTTCTGTTTTAAAATTTTTGGTAGGAATGGGCAGAAATTGTATTTTTATTTAGATGAAGTTAAAATGGCTCTGAAATAGTGCTTTAGAAAGATGGTTTCCTTTATGTCATCATATTACTTCAAAACATTAAAATATGCAAACTAGAATAGAATTTGATTTTTTGGTGAAATCCTAAAAAAAATGGATGAATTTATACTGAAGAATAAAGTTAAACAAGTATACACATAACTATAAACATGTTTATTATTTTATAAATACTAAACAGGTAAATTTCCAGAGAAATTTAATTTGGTGGATTTTAGAAGGAATGTCCCTTTATTTATTATTTGATAGCTTCCTTGGTGTCTAATACTTGCTTGGTAATCTTCATAGGAAGTATTTAAAACTTTTCTCTTGTTAACCAATGGTCATTTATTCAAAATATATGGAGAGACTTTGTAGTCATTCTATTTGGCAAAAAGCACTGGCATAGAATAGCCCATTTACTTCATTTTGGCAAAAATTACTCTGTTAACATGGTAGATAATGGTAGTGACACGGTAGATATAGGTAATTAACAGCATTATCCACATAAACACATTATTATCCCATTATGACCAAAACCCATAAATCTCTCATATGGCTTAAGCAATGAGCCAAGTGACATGTACACCAGCCAAGTTACAGCCATTATTGACAGGTCGATTTAAATTCCATCCCAGATGTTATGGTTCGATGTTATTATACCACCTTCCAATGTTATAACGGTTGATATCCATTTCTAGGAGATGTCCAGACAACAATAAACAATTTTGGTAGCACCACTCTCCAATACGCACTGAAGACTTAGTGTCATCAATTGGGTCATATTTCAATTCACATTCACAGTTTAAGAGTGGCATAAGAAAAAAAAATGTAAAAATCTACAGGCTCAAAGCATTACATCCACTAAATGAGTGGCTGCGGTTTATTGGCCAGTAGAGGTTGATGGCAAATTTTGATATTCAATGTGATTGATAAGGCCATTTAAGTGTATGAATCATTCTCATAAATATACACTAATCTGGCCCTTAAAGCTAGCACTAATAATTCCTGGACATGAGTTTATCAGTGGCTCACACTACCCTGGGTAGTTCAGACACATAAAATAGGATGCCACATTTGTTAGGTCTAAGTGAATCTTAGAACCTTCTTGTTGTGTCCAGTGCTGCTAGTTCATTGCCCTTTTTTAAAAGTTATACCCCACAAAACAAAAAAAAATGGATTTTACCAAGTACTGAAATACGGCTAGAAGTATCATTGCATTTGTGGCATAATATATTTTTGAAGTTTTTTGAAAATTTTTTATAATTGTAATTTTCTTTCAAACTGACTGACAACTACAAAAACATCTTTCAATGTAATGAGTCCAACTAGACAACTTTTACGCCACAAATCGCAGTGAAATTGCGGACGTGTTGATATAAGTTATTGATATAATGATAATCTGTTTATTCAGAGTCACATTGTGTTGAATCTGTTGGATCAATTATGTAGAAGTAGCAAGATACAACGACCAGTCCAGTTGCATTGCACATCAGCATATCTAAGATCAACAGGTAGGCTATGAAAGATATATTGTCACTTGAAAAATGTAAGGTGTTGTGCAAAATGAGTTGCGTTGTAAGTCACAAAAATAGGCAGAAAGTCATAATTTTATAAAAATGAAATTTCTGTTACTGTATTTGATCTTGATTCTTTGGACGATCGTAGAGGTTTTTTGATATGGTGTTTTTGTATAAGTCATTAAATAGTATTTATGATTGTCCTCTTATTTCTTTGTTTAGTTTGAGCATACCCGTAGTAGGTGCCTAATGTATGTACCACATGGTCGTGTGGAGTGAACCAAAAGAGGAATCTTCCAACGTTTGCCAAACTTGTATAATAATCTAATTAAAAAAAATGTTAATTTCGATATATTTTATGATAGCTTAAATGTTTTTAAAAACGATATTTTTAAATCTTTGTAAATCGATTTTTATACTTTGCTATTTATGATTAATTTTAGTCCAACCTGTTAGTGGCGGTTTTTATCGCTGTTGGTAATGGCTGAATAAAATAAAATAAAAATAACTCAATTTTGCATTTTGTGATGAGACCTCAAAAGTGATAAAACACAGGTTTTGAAACACTAGAAATTAGGATATTATATTGTAAATGTATTTTATCTCCATGATTGCAATGTTATATGTGGCAGAGCCAAGCCAAATGAGACATAAGTCGGAAAATTGAAAATTGAGAATTGAGTTGTTTATACGACATTTCCTTGCGAAGTTATGAACAATCGAAGTTTGAACATTTAAAATGTAAGTTTTGAGAAAACTGCATTTCAGTAGACTAAGCAAGGTCATTTTAAATTGCATTTTTTTAAACAGTTTTTGATCATATGTAGTATGGCAGTTGAATGTATGAACTGTTATATATTGTATTATGTCTCATTTGGTTTAATTTATAATTTATTAACAAATTTTTAAATACTTCAAGTTAACTTTAATAATATTACTCTGCTAATTTAATTTCAAAATTAATGTTCAAGTTTTTGGTCATTTTCAGGTGAAATTACAGTTGGTTTACACAGCCTCAATTTATATTATGGGACTATTTTAGTCGTTAAAATAATAATTCTGTAATTTTGAACTATGCCAGTATTTTAGTTTAGTAATTTATTGTTACACTGTTAATTTATTGAATATTTTTCTTTCTTTTACAGATGATAAATGTGGAAGTGATCAGTTATGGGTTCGTGCAATGGTAAAAACAAATTGAAGTTTAGTGTTTAGTACAGGATTTGTGAGGTACAGTCAACTCTCTCAATACCCGACACCCTTGGGCCAGCAATTATTTTCCGGTTTTCTGGAAAGTCCGGTTTTCCGTAGAGTCTGGTATTGGGAGAGTTGACTGTATAATAATTAATAAAAACAAAACATATCAACAAATTTGATTCTGACATTTTTAATGTAGTTTATTTTGACAATGAATTAAACTAAACCTATACTAGATGAGTTAAATACATGAATGTCAAATTGTCAATAAAAAATAATAATAATAATAATGGGACCACCCAACTGTGGGCATGCCTATGAATTGCACATTACTGTCTCTCAGAACTGTTTAACATGAAATTAGCACACTAGTAAGATCCCAGGATGTACATCAAAATCAAATCAATATTAATAAATAAATTCTTAAAAAAAACAGCCTAGTAAATATTTGATTTCAAAATTTTCTTAAAAAACATGGAGTATGTAACATCCCTTAATAATATGAACCGAATTACAGTGGTGGCGTTCTAACCATCACGCAACCAAATATTTACCATAAATAGTTGTAATAAACTTATATAAATTATGACTTAAACTGGAATGCTATTATTATATAATATATATTATTTTATGTATTTAAATGAATGTTTTAAATATATTTATCCATCATGCCGTATATTGGCTAAATGTATTAATGTACCAACCATGCTTCATATTCAGTATATAAGTTAAATTACATAGTAATTACAACTTAATATGCGTACAGTAAAAACAGTAGTCGGTTTACCATAGAGTTAAATGTATTTACTAGAGCATGAAGACAATTTGCATCAATAAAAAAGACGGGTTTCTTACCAATTGACAAATGTTCAAAGGAATAGGGGTCGCTTTTGATGTGATTTAAAATACATAAATTACACATTGTTTCCATTTTTAATGAATTCAGAACATTATATATACAATATAATCAATATGATACAAAAAAATGGTAGTCACAAATTGAGTTTTATAATGATTTTAATTTCTTGCAAAAAAATTACTTAAAATGGGTATTTTACTTTAATCTAGTATTTACATTTAACTCTATTTTCGTCACCCAACAAGTGTGTTCATGCACACAGGCACTTTGTATGGAGAAAAAACATGCAACACAGAATTATAGAATGCTTTATTTATAGAATGCTTTATTTACCCAGTAGGCGAATATTAGTTACTAATTGGCCCACTACATTGAACATACATTCCCATGTAGCGTGTGATGATAAACCCATTAACCTTGAACATAGAATCACGGTTTTTAAATAATGTGGGGTGGGCTTGAGTATCATGGTAAAACATTGTATATAGGTGACCAGGAAATGCATAGACAGAAAATAAAATGTATTTATCAAAAGAACGAATTGAAAGAGATCATAAAAAACACCCAATTTTTCAACACATCGCATCTTAATAAGAACTTATTTACATTTTTTTCTTTTTGGAATAAAGATCACTATACAAAACTATCTACGGAGTTTTTATTATGATTTCTTTGAATTATAGTGTAAACGTATTATGAAATATATATAATAGGCCTTAGTTAAAATGAGGTTATTTTATGAATGTCATTATTAAATATGTAATTATTGCAATATTCATATGTTATCAGACTTGTATATAATTGTGTTACTTGTACAATACAACTTCGCCATTTTATGATCTATCTTGAATAGATAATTTTAATATGAATCTAAATGAGGTGAAACTAAATTGTTAAATTAGAAATAATATTGTTATGTTTATTATCTTGTCATATCAGGTATAGGGAAGGGGTTTTGGGTTTCCATAAAACAAGATTTGTTCTTGAAGAAAAAGGATTTTCATCATATTTTAACTTACTGAATGAATGGTTAAAATGACTGGACTGGCATATTATGGTATAAGCTCACCTCCCTTGAATTTGACATTACGATATACTCGTGTCTACAAACCGAACCAACCCGACAAGATGCCAAGTAGTACGATGCTGAGTTTTTTACTATCTATAAAGGTTGTTGGTGAATGGTTAGTTTTGTTTAAAAACATTGGATTGATTCTGTAATGTTTGATAAAAGCAAACTGGAATGTTTAGTATATTTTGTGAAAGAATTTGTTTTTTTTACTCCAATGAGTTGTTTTGTTTTCTTTTTAAATTATAATAATCTAAATATCAGGGCATGTAATACTGTAAATATTGCACACACAAAATAAAATTTATTTTTCATCACAGCCCCATGTCACGGTGAATATCCAGCACACACTTGGCTAATAATATTGTTTTACCATATTTATTTAAATAGATGCCCAGGGCTAAGTAAGAAAAAATAATTTGTTTATGAAAAAACTTAAATACACAAAATTAATTAAAGTGAAAAATTTATAATTTATAAATTTCAGGAAATAAAAGTTATACTAAAGTAAAATTGATTTTGGTTTATTAGGAGGGTATAGTCACTTCAATGATAATTCAATGTCCTGGAGCAACAAGGTTTTTCTTAATTTACCCTTAGAAAAAATAACAAACTAGGCGGGTCTACCAAGTTAAATTACTAGGAAGATCTACCTAGAACCACAGAGAACTACCTTTGTCATGGTGTCACTTCTAATTAGTGTAAAGGTCTATTAATGGCTGTTTTTCCTATTGTAGGATATTTGTGACCATATATTTGATAGGCTCCTTTGAGAGGTTAATTGAGCGAATTATGGGTCTTGATTATAATGGGATATTATAGCAAGGTTGGTGTATGGTAGTTATTTACAGTGTTAACCCTGTTAACTACCTATATCTACCATGCCTACAGAGTTTTTCTTTTCAAAGGGTATTCAAAGGGTATTTATTTAAGTGGGCAATTTATTACAATAAATATGGCAAGTCTCCAAATATATCCACAATTGTGGTAAATGGCAATGTATAGCATTTAATATAAAACACCTATAGCATGTAATATACCCCTCCTTAAAACTCACCTACCAAGGTCCTAAATTGTAAAAACAAAATCCTTGAGATTTTCTTGTGGTCATCTGACCATCATCTGTAAAGGTCATTTTTCACTAGGCAAGTTTATTTGCAACAAAAAGCAAAGAATTGTACGCCTGCTCAGTTTCATCTTTAAACCGAAATCCTTTTCCACACCATTCACTTTTTCTCTTCAGTTTTTCACTGCAGCAAATTTGGTAATTTCGAATTGTGTCAACTTTTTGCGAAGCAAGAAAATGCGCAGCCAATCAGAGTACTAGAATAACCTCACTTATTGAAAAGATTTGGTGAACTTATGGTCAGTATGGAAGTGCACGCAAATATACGTTTTAAACAACATTTCTTCCTTATTTACAAGTACAGTATAATTAAAATAATACAAATTTGCATTTTAATCTATTTTGTCTTTAGCATTAATAAAGTGTTTGTATTAATCTGTTAAAATAATGTATATTTTTTTAAAATTTGAGTAAAATTTTGTGAAACAGATTTCGACGTGAAAATAGCGATTCATGCGAACAAATTCGCAGGTGTATTTTGTTCGTAAATAAATTTGCCTAGTGGAAAACGACTTAAATGTGTACACTTCATAAATTGCATGTAAAAGTAGATTTAAAAGCTTTAAACCTTGCCTAAGAGATGTGCCAAAATTTCTGGAGATTCCAGGAAAATCCTGGCAACTTGTGAGCTTTGAACTAAACCCCAAATTACTTGAATTTAAATATACTGTATGTTACAATTAGTGATAAATTAACCTATAAAATACTTTAAATAATTATATATACTGTATTTATATAATATATATATACATAATATATCTATGTATATGGCTAAAGGAAGCATTAAAATGCTACTACTGAGTATAGAATGCCAAAGACATACTAGTATGAATGTCTTACAAAATATTAACATTGCTGAATCATTGAGGTGTAATCACGTAGGATTGCACATTCATTAATAACTTAATTAATACAGCACACTAAATACTTCCGATACCAAACCTAAATGCACAGAAAATTAAGTCAAATATAGAAAATACAATTAGAAAATCAGTGCTGAAATAGCAATCAAAAATTGTAGTAAATATGGTTTTTATAGTTGATAAAAGTATTTGGTAAATAATATAAACATGTTGACATATATGATTTATATATGCAACATCATTTTAAGTAATTGCTCATAGGTAGATATTCTAACCTAACTTTATTTTAGGTCATCGTTTGTTACCCTTTTATTTCGGTTGACATATCCACGCTGCTTGCCACATATCTAGGTATTCAATAATAATCATTGATTGTAATTGTTCACCTATTTTGATTTTGCTAAGCAGCTAAAGATTGCAGGTTAAATAACCTGGTTGTTTGCGGTTGGCCGTATACCGCGTACATTAACCGACTGTCGAATACGTGCATGATGAGTTGCTACTTGAGATAAAAACCATTTATGAATTGATCTTTTTTTCACTAGCATTCTCTATCATCACATGACAGGATCACATGACAATATTGCAACATTATCACACAACATTGTCACATCATGATCATATCACATGACCACTTGATATTGTCATAACACCATCACATGACATGATCACCTGATACTGTCATAACATGATCACATGACATGGCCATTTAAACTGTTGCAATTTGATCACATGATATTGCAATTTGATCACATGATATCTTGATATTGTCATACCACAATCACATGACCACTTGACATTTCTCACAGCATTATCACATGACATGACCACATGCCTAGAAGTCATCACTTTAAGGCTCACCACCCACGGACCGGCACTCAGACTTCAGCCTAACAAACTCTCTTGCAACCTCGTCGTTGGTTCGTTGCGAGAGTATCCTGAGTATGGTCCAACCTGTATCATTCATATACAAGCTTTTCCCTAAGGCAGTCCAGCATGCACAGCTTCCAGGCTCAACGATGTCTCGTAGTTGCAGAATACCAATCCCAATTAAGTGGTCTTCTCGTGCAAAACAGTAGTCCTTCACACAAATGTTCAATTCATATGCATCGGGTTCGTCTTCATTACCAAGAATACTAGACAACAAATGAAAACAAAAGCAATTATTTTTATGCTTGTAAAATTTAAGCATTTGGCTTATTTTTATAATACTCTTTCATTCTATTATAGCTGCACTGATGATCCCCTGAGGGTGACACTATAGGCCTATCATCTGTAGATATGGGGACTTAATTTTAGTCGATACTTTTTTTTTCAATCTCGGTCAGGTTTTCTTTACTTTTCATGCATATAAATTTTGCATTATATGGTGGCCTTTCATATTTTTATGGGCTTGTCCCAACCCGTTTATATATACATGTAAAGAATTTCTCCCAGTATGACGATAACATTTCACCCAACTTAGTGGTCTTTCAAATAAACCTACTTCGCTGTATATAGCATTCTACAACTTCATTAATCAATGCAGTCAATCTTTCAGATTAAACCCGCTTTCTCACCCCCCCCCCCCCCTTCAATACGATCCCTAAAAATAAAAGTTATGTTGCCCAAGCACAAAAACCAGGCTTAGACATTTTTTTCTAAATCCACATTTCTGGATTTTTCTGTTTTGAATTTATAAAATATAATCCAAAAAGTGAAAATAAATATCACAAAATTTAAATCTAGAAAAAACAGTTTGATAATATAGTAACAGGTGCCAACTAAAGGAAGCAGTTGGCGCAGCGGTGGCGTTTCGGGCTTCCAATCACGAGGTCGTTGGTTCGAGGCTCACTCTGGTCGACTGTTTGTGTTCCTAGGCAAGACACTTTATCCACGTTGCCTCTCTCCACCCAG
>JAOTQE010120361.1:0-11369 GCA_025631205.1 Nesometra sesokonis
CATAAATATGGTTTTCTACACAGTAAACGAATACAGGACAAAATGTCCCATACGTAATTGTCCCATACGTAACACGTTTCATCTGCCCTTAATTACACCCTGTAATTAGAGCTGTTTGGTTTATGAAATGAAACTTACTTATGATAATCTTGAGTGTTGTGCCTTTTACAACACTGGGTTATAAGTTATTATATAAAGTACTTTCACAGAAATTACAACTTTAAAAACAATTTTCAAAAAAGCATGTTTTTCTGGTCCCATACGTAACGGCACACATTTTTTCTTGTAAAATATGACTGTCAGGGTCATTTCTCAAAATTTTGTATATGCTTATTCTTCTCCTAGATATCCAACACCATGATGAAGTTCAATGCAATCAAAGTCCCTTTACACTATTTATCGGGGTATTAAAGCCTCCGAAATGTCCCATACGTAACGCGCGGATTATCTTGGACTTACCCTAAAATAGAATTTTTAAGATCATGGGCATTTAAAACAGATTATGATAAAAGTTTTCTATGGAAGTAATTTTTTATCTTTATAACGATCAGTATCACAATTTTTTGTGAAATGTAACTTCTCAACACTGCATTCTCTCAGTATTGATTAACTAGATTCCCTCTGCTATCATCTGATTGGTCAATTCTAATCTTGGCTTAGTAACAGTTGCTAAGCTTATGTTAAGTGGTGAATATTGTCTTGAAGCCTAGTTTTTTTATGAATACAGTAATAAGAAAGCATTTATGTCATTAGATTTATTGCCTCAATATGTATTTTGTTATACTGTTTTTGTAGACTATCCCTATAGTACATCGATTTGTCTATCAATTTCCGTTTTAGACCTTTAGATTAACAGTGCATTAAACCTTTGGTTAAATCCTTTATTGATTATATATTTTTCATTTTAATGTTGTAGTATTTTTATCCTTGAGAATTTTTTTTTTACAGTCGAAATAATTTTGTCTCTAAAAATTAAGTCTTTCTCAAATCGATTACTCCTTTTCTTGTAATTAGCCCACTTGTTTACAGTTAGTTATTTGTAGCTTCTATTAGCCTGCCTGTTTTAAAAGCCTAGTCATTTACTACTTTTTAGATTTTCAAGTAATGAAAATGTGAAGTTTCTGCATTGGTCCTTACTGTAGAATACATAAGAGATCACATATTCGGCTTTTGTAAACAAATAAGCCTCCAAGTTGTACTTTCTTGAAAGCTGAAACTTGGCATGTGCTGTATTACCCACATAATATGCCAATATTATACGCTTTTGACTATTAGTAATATTTTTATATAATTAATATGTGCTATTTTTGTACATGAAAACACAATTGTGGATGAATAATTACTGCAAATGAGGTCACTGTAAACTTCCCATTGTTTATACTGTTCCTTCAAATACAGTATATGCACACGATCAATAGATATGAGCGATAGCATCCAGTGGAACCTGTTGAATACATTCAGCTAGGGGAGCAAACTGCCTGCGATGTTAATGTAGGCCTACAGTACAAGTCAGCTCACCCCTTGAAAGTTACAGACTGACTTATCAAAATGGCTAGCTGAGCCATTTGCGAAGACAAAATATCACAAGCAGACGATAATTTAACTTGCTGTTACCAAAAAATGGAAAGTATAACATCACAAAATAGGCTAGATGGGTACAGTGCGTTTTGTCTGTGTTTATCATGTTTCTGTGGCGTCATTGTGTTCACTGGCTGTGTGGGGCGATCATCTTTCTATTGCAGATCGCGGGTGACCGTATTGCGGAGGTATGTATTTCATCTATAAATAATAACTTTATCTTAGAGGCCCATTCCTTCCAAAGTTCTATTTTCTCAAGAAAATTTAAAATGTTCTAAACTTTATTATTTTGTATTCATATTTATCAATACTAGTCAAAATTACCCATCCCATAACATTGACCTTTTGATCCTGTGACCCATCATCGGCAATTCTGGTCTGAACCTACATGCTTCCACCAAGTTTGGCCAAGATGGGACCAAGGAGTAGCGAAAAACAGTTATTTGACCTTTGACCCAGTGACCTTGACCTTTCCAAAAATGAACTCCTCAAGGTCAATTCCGCGGTAAACTTCCATCCACCCACCAAGTTTGATGGAGATTGGACCAAGGACCTGGGAGGAGTAGAGGAAAAAACAGACAAACGTTGCTCAAATAATAGTATGATAATACTGATCTGCCATGTTGATGTCATTTCGTTAATTGAAAAAATAAAAAATACTAAATAAGAATAGAATTTTTTTTTTTTGCGTGGATTCCAAAAAAAATAAAGCGTATGAATCTATATTTTCTTTGATTCTGTGAACATTCTAAATCTAGTAACCAACGGCGAGGTAATGTGCGATGAGCATGTCCTGTGCAAAGACATCACTTACAATGGTGGGAATAGCCTGGATGACATGTGCGGAATGCAATCTGCAGCCTGCTACCTTTTAGCAACAGTTCGTCAGCGATGCCACGAAGTGATACTAACCACAAAAGTACGAAAAGCAATGTTTCGAGAAAAACGAGATTAAAGTAACAGGGTTAAAAAAATAAACAATTTTGCAGCCAAAAAAAAAATAATTATTGCTTTTTTGTGTCTGTAAACGTACATAACCCAGCTATTATATTTTGCAGTTAAATCTCGACTTTATGAGTTAACTAGTATTTTAAGGCTAAACGTTAGTGTCACTTCGTAAAAATGCGTAATTCATTTACGTTGTATGTCTACGCGCAGGTTAGTGTCAGTTCGTGGCGTCGACGAGTTATTTGTTAACAAGTCTCGCCTAAAGAGTTCATTAACTATTGTTTCTACCAAATCTAAAAAATGTAGGTAATTAAACATGTTTATTATACAGGTAATTGTCCAAAGATATTCAATTTTTTGGGTGGGTTTTGGAAGCAATACCCCTTTACTAGTGGAAAACAGCCTTTAAGAGGCATTGGTCTGCAAATTTTATAGATACCAACCAAAAACATGCTTTCAGAGTGTCTAAAACAATATTGGTACACTCTTCATTTCTCAAAATCTCATACTTCTGGCATAATTGATCCTGTAGGCCTACAGTACCATCATAATGTAGCAAATAACCTGTATGAGATAAAATTACATTCAATGTAATAATAAAGCTATCATTCAGTTAATTAAAAATCATCTCATAACTCAAATGACGCATACTGGCATTTTCATCATAAAATTTAATAAGCTTATAATCAACACTGTAGTGATGGATATAGTAATTACACTTGGCCCTTGAGGGGAGGATATGGAAAGAGTCTATTTCTTATTTGTCGGTCTGTCTGTTTGTCTATCTGTCTGTCTGTCTGTCTTTTCCAATATAAACAAAAAACAGGTTTGATATACTAAAAATTTTCAGAGAATATTGGGCAAGACCATGCCTCTGTTCTACTTAGGTGTGTAACTGATTGGGATTACTTGGAATGTAATACAGACTAGAAGCACTTGGCCAATCCTTTAAAAAAAATAACACCCTCAGACTAGGTAGATCTACTATGTTAAATTACTAGGAAGATCTACCTAGCAACACAAAGAACTACCCAGTAAGGTAGTATATAATTACCCTGTCTGTTGATGTTATTTATGCCTTAAGGTTTATTCTAAACAATGGCTGTATTTTCCTATGTATACTTGTAGAGCATTGCTGGCCATCCGTAGTAGTATCCCTTGATATGTTAGTGTTTATATGGTTAACCCTGTTAACTACCTTTCTACCTTGTCACTACCATTATCTACCATGTTAACAGAGTTTTTTCCCCAAGGGAAGTGCCCGAAATACTCGGGAATTCAGCTTTAACCATTTTCAATTTATGTACACAAGTGTTATTGTTTGTGAGGATTTCTGAGTGTGTACTACTACTGTACAGCATCGATTGTTTTTTTTTCAATAAGGAATCATTATAAGATCATTTTATAGATTGATGATGACAATGAACAAATTAGGCTGATTATGGTGATGTTGAACAGGTTAGGGGTGTGGTATTGAACAGGGTGGTAATAATTTTGAACAGATTAGGGGTATGATGTTGATCAGGTTAGGGCGATGATGCTCTTGCATTAGCCTGTCTCACAGGCCTTACGGTTTGGTTTGTTCACTTTTATTGCTCAATTCCTTTTAAGGCACTATTGACATCCCATACTCACTTATTTTAGTTTAGCCGTAAGGCCTGTTAAAACAGTTCATGCGTGACCATTCGCTAGAAAGAAATGATGTATTTTGTCCCTCTGTATTTGGCATGTGGGTGGTTCGAAATAATGTTAACAGTAGATCGACCAACCAAAATTCTTCCTTTCCGAGTGAATGATCTAAAAGCCTAAGCACCATTTGAGAAACTACCAAACAACAAATTATACCAGAAAAGTATTCTCACGAATGTAATTCTGTCCTATTCTAATAAAAAAAAAACTCGGGTCTTATTTCTTGTGCAGTTACAATCGTCCATGACGTTGCCTAGACCTAGGTCTAGTAGGGATTTTCCATGGATTTTCTTTTCTCCATGGGTAGACCCAAATCCATTCGCACATGAAGGCCTTTGGCAACACCAAACTTTGATTAGAGAGAGTGATGCAATGGTATCACATGATTTTCAAATTCAATCAAGCGTGATGATTACACCCGTCTGGCGGGTGTGAATCGTCACGCATAAACTGTTTTAACAGGCCTTACGGCTAAACTAAAATAAGTGAGTATGGGATGTCAATAGCGCCTTAAAAGGGAATCAAGCAATAAAAGTGAATAAACCCGACCGTAAGGCCTGTGAGACAGGCTACTCTTACATGTACAGATTTCAGTGGAAACGCTATACCGATGGCTTAGAACAATTTAATGGCAACAAGGCTTAGTAAGGTATTGTGAACTGTGTGCTTTGTGTATTTTGATGTTAATTTAATGAATACAATATTAGACTACAGCAAGTTGAGTTCAGTTTGTTGTGTATAGTATACAGTTTAATTAATTGATCAGTTCCCTCATTTAAAACACAATTCTGTCATTGTGTATATAAAAATACAGTTTTATTAATTGATAGATTGCTTCATTTCTGTAGCGTCTCCATCGTCTGTTCTGCTCATTGATATAATGTATGGTGTATCTTCCATAATCGCAGTAATATGATAATATTGCAATGTATACTTTTGTAATTCAGTATGTCTATTCTAGCTGCATAATAAATAATTTAGATCCAGGGGCGGCGGAACGTTTTTGAATTAGGGGGGACGAAGTTATATTTTTAAAATTCGCTCGGCTACCACCCAGCCCGCTTAGAATTTGATGACCAAAAAAAAAAAAAAAAAAAAAATTTTGTTGCTTCTAATTTTGTGCTTTCCTGGTCCCTAAAGGTGGTTTTCACGCCAACAATATTCATATTTTAGCATAGATTTGGAGTTGTGAAATGTGAATTTTGTCGTTGGAGTGCCATTTCAGGGGGGAACCATCCCCCCCTGAGTTGTCACTGGGGGGATGCGTCCCCCCATCCCCCCTCTTCCGCCGCCCATGATTTAGATCATGTTGTGAATGCTATAGTATTTGATTTTGAAAAATGACCAAAAATTTATAATTAGGAATAGATTACAAGATTCAGGATTTAAGATTTAAAACATTTATTCATCCTTCAAGAGAAAATTCATTGCTCGTATGTACACTTGAATAAAAAAAAATATGTTAAAATAGTAGAGAAACAATATATAAACTTAAAAAAAAACATATAAAATGTATACATATATAGATATAAACATTAAAAATTACCTTTTAAAAATGTTGTTGAAATGCCTAATAGGAAGGAATGTGAATTTTGTCGTTGGAGTGCCATTTCAGGGGGGAACCATCCCCCCCTGAGTTGTCACTGGGGGGATGCGTCCCCCCATCCCCCCTCTTCCGCCGCCCATGATTTAGATCATGTTGTGAATGCTATAGTATTTGATTTTGAAAAATGACCAAAAATTTATAATTAGGAATAGATTACAAGATTCAGGATTTAAGATTTAAAACATTTATTCATCCTTCAAGAGAAAATTCATTGCTCGTATGTACACTTGAATAAAAAAAAATATGTTAAAATAGTAGAGAAACAATATATAAACTTAAAAAAAAACATATAAAATGTATACATATATAGATATAAACATTAAAAATTACCTTTTAAAAATGTTGTTGAAATGCCTAATAGGAAGGAAGGAGAGAAGGTGGCGATTTGTGTGAGAGGCCGGCACTCTTCATTTTAAAATTAATTTTTTATATTGACAAAAAACTTTATAAAACTTATTGTTTTTAGGTTTTTAAACATTTAGTAAATATTTACAAATATGATTATAATATTTTTATTTAAAAAAAAGCAAGTTCTTTTTAAAATGAATCTTTCAAGGAAATATCTAATTAGGCAAACATAAGCTTCCTTGTGCGGACATCTCTCGTAGCGTACACCTCTCACAGCCCCACATTTTGTGGCCCCAACACATGTTGCAAATTAAATCAGGTTTGACTGAATTTTGGTCAAATAACTTGTAAGGTTCATTTCATGGTTAAAATTGACCTCTTATAGGACTGGAGCTGTTTCACCAAGTCTTTTTGGAATGTCGGCTGTGTCTTAATAGGCTACATTACCTCCTTCGCCATTCCCACCCCTTCAAATCTCAAAATAACTTGAGAACAATTCGTACGGCACCTGATAATTACACCCTGTGTCAATGCTTTGACCAACATGGACCTACTAACGTGTTGATTGGCTAAAAGGGCCTCCCCACAATTGACGTACCCCACGGCCTCCCACACTGTAAGTCCGGCATTGCATACTTGCCCTAATATATACCAACAATAACAATAGCAATAACAACAACAATAACAACCAATAACAATAGCAACAGCAACAACATAATAGCGGCAATCAAGTAATTTACATTTTCCTGTTGTGTGACAAGTTACAAAATAATGTTTGCCATCCGTGCGACAACTTTGTGGTTTTGGCATGAAATAGCCTCAAATGTGTTTTTTTGCCCCGAAGTATCTAGTATTTCTGGAAGCTCTATTGTAGGGCCTGTTTCTATTAGAGAACCAAAAATCAAATCATTTTTTTCTTGAAAAATCAGTTATTTTTTGCCAATAGAAATGGGACCATTTAAAAAAAGATGATTAAAAACTAATTAAAATGCAGTAAATAGTAAAGTGATAAAAAATAAATAACACCAAGATTTTTTTTTTCTGGCCTTAGTGGATGTTTTGATATATTTATGGAATGTACTTCAAGTATTTCTCCTTTCAGTCTATAGTAGTGTGAGCTAATCATGTCGTTTCATCTTGTATCACAATTACTCTCCATTCCCAATTCAATGCCTTTTGATTAATTGATATTTACCATCTGTAACTCATCCCTTTATTATTAGCTGTTATTTTCCATCTACGCTATTCTCGTTTACTTGACAATTACGAGTTATTTAAAATAAGGTATTTATGTCCTAGCTCGTCAGACTTTGAGACGATAATGACAACTTTCAAAATACGTAGTGTTTCCTGTGTACTAAATTTCAATGGCATTTTACATACAACCAATATCCCTAATGATTTGAATTTGTGTGAGAATGTTTAGTCCTGCTTATGTCACTATATTTCTTGTAATATTAATAAGTGTCAACTCTTTGCTGGCTGGGATGACAGTTGATGCGTTTGCGTAGAGATTGTTCATAAGAAAGATACGTGACAAGAATAAAGCAAAATGATTATAATTATAACTTAGATAAAATGTAGACTTGAAACTACTACAGTATAGCAATCTCATTTTATAGGTTCAACAATTACTCGTATCTCGATGACCTCCATCCTTCAAAATTATTTAAAAACCACTCATCTATGGAGAAGTACAATATAACTCAATTAAACAGGCAGTATCTAAATTCTACTGTTCAAGCCTGTAGCCGGGAGGTTCCCCTCATTTTCAGCGAACTTCCCCTTTGAAAAATGAACCCTCACCCTACCAATATCGAACTCTTTTTCCTATTTTCGCATCTGTAGTCAGTATTACTGCGCTCACACTATTCTAAAATCATCATTCATATCATTTATATAACTAATATGCCAAATACACACTATTAGAGTGCAGATAGGCTTCGTCCCACGGCTCCCACAGGGGCGTTTCCCCTTGAACCCACCGGGGTCCTAAAGCGAACCCTGGTTACAGGCCTACTGTTGATTCTAAATCTCTTGGTTCATCTCTGTCCTGCATCTTCTATTTGATTTTGGTGGTCCTATTGGGTTCTTGCACAATGTGGTCTTTTCCTTATCCATGTTTGTAAAGATTACTAACTACTTCTACTAGTATTACTACTAATAAAGTGCTCTTCTGTTTTCTCCCAATTTAACATATCCCTTTGAAAATATTTTCTCATTAAATTTATTTGTAAAGTTGTCCAATCCCACGATCACCCTCTTAATTAATCCTCCAATTAGAACTATAATTATGTCCCTTTGCAATCATTGGCAATTATGTCATCTCTGTTTTCATGTTTAAAATAATATTACAATAATAAACCTCCTTGCCATTTGAATATCAACAGTACTACCATTTCAACGTATGGAAGTTTGTTTATTATCTATGAATAACTGTAATTTTGATTGTTGATAGATGTTTGAATTGTAATAATACCAACCCATTATTAAAATTTGTACCAAACATTCTATGCGTTTTGTTTATCATATCCATGGATATCTACCTGTCTAATTTTGACTGTAGATTGATATTTGATATAATCTAATTTTCTAATAACCTTTGACCTCTTAAAATTTGTTTAGTATTTATTACATTAATTAGTGAAGTATTGGCTGATGTATTTATAGTTTAATTAGAACAAAATTCCAGTTTTGTGCATTTATAAACACATTTACAATATGCTCTGTCACTATTAAAGTATGCTACAAAAGACAAACATTTCAGAATTATATACTAAGCCGCCATGAGAAAATTTTGATCGATGTAATTTTCTAAATGATATGTTAATATTATTCGGTGATCTGTCATTTCTTGTACACATTATGGTTTGAATTTCACAAAAGCAACAATAGCAATTACTGCAAAAAAAATTTAAATTGTACTGCAAACTTAGAGTTGATGGCAATATTTTCCTGTAGAATTATTGTACTTTATTATGTCTACAGTAGCATTTAATAATACACTTCTAATTATTTTTATTGTATTAATTAAAATATATTTAAACCTGAAGCACTCAGAGACCGCAAACCTTCACTAAGCGTCCGTGATTCTCGCGAATGCAGCTTTAACCATTTAAAATTTCGGTACACACAGTCCTCTTTTGCTGACTTTTCGTGTTTACTACAAAGCTACAGTACAACATCAATTTGTTGTTTTTAAAGGATAACTATCTGGCTAATTATTTGCCTATGAAAATCATTGTAGCGTGAAGGTCCAACAAAGATCATAGACTGGACAGCGTATGTTTTTCGGAGGCCCCCACAAGTGCATGCGCCCACGGAGTTTCACAAAAATTTAATCCATTGTTCCTTGGGTCACTTCCAAACTTCAAGGACATTATAATATATAGCAAGGAGTTAAATGCCATCGTAAAAGGATTCAAAATTTTGACATAAGTTATGTTATCATCAGGAATGATTATAATTTCTGATGATGACATAATTGTAATTGCATGTATTACTTGGACAGCGTATGTTTTTCGGAGGCCCCCACAAGTGCATGCGACCACAGAGTTTCACAAAAATTTAATCCATTGTTCCTTGGGTCACTTTCAAACTTTAAGAAGGACATTATAATACATGGCAAGGAGGTACATGCCATCGTGAAAGGATTCAAAATTTTGACATAAATTATGTTATCATCAGGAATGATTATAATTTCTGATGATGACATAATTTATGTCAAAATATCAAATCCTGTCATGGTAGGATGTACCTCATTACTTCGGAATATTTAAACTTCTCCATGAATAAACATTTATAAAATATGACTGTGTTGTTTATTTGAACATGACATTGTATAAAAAAATTCAAAAATTCCATCTGATAATTCATAATGTGGGAAAGGCTCCCTTGTTTCTCACCGTCTTCAAATGTTTATTCTTTGTGATGCTGTATTTCTCCCACAGGTCTAAAATTGTTGGTGATGTGTTTTTTTGGACAAGTCCACCCCAAATTCTTCATAAAAAATATGGTATTTTTAATGGCAGCAGAAATGGGTTTAAAAAATATGGTATCTGTTGCAAAATACCATATTTTATCCACGAAATTTGTGGTGAAAAAAATTATAGTATTTTAAATACAGTATTTTTTTGTATATTTCTGCTGCCAAAAACAACAATCTTAGTCAAAGATGGTGCTTTATGAATATGGATTTATGGTAAGGTTATTCTGACAGCACCTTTTTGTTTTATCTTTCAGAGTTTTCAAGAAAAGTAGTCCCAATGGCAAGGTATGGAAATAATTTAAATAATAATTTATTCATTTATTCTAATAAGTCCCTGCTAATACAGATTTATTTCAAAGAGTCATGAAAATGTACAAGCTTTATGCATGTTAAAATTTTCCCCAATATTTGAGACAAACACAGCCACCCTTTGAAAAAAATTACATCTTCTGACTAGGCAGATCTACCATGTTAAATTACTAGGGAGATCTACCTAGCACCACAGAGAACTACCTAATAAGGTAGTATAAAATTTCCCTGTCTGTTGATGATGCCTTAAGGTTTATTCTATATAATGGCTGTATATACCTATATACTTGGAGAGCATTGCTGACCATATCTTTTGGTAGTATCCCTTGTTATGTTAGTTTTTATATGGTTAACTCTGTTAACTACCTTTATCTACCTTGTCACTACCATTATCTACCTTAGAGTTATTATTTCAAAGGGCAGGCACCAAGTATCCCATCTGGATTTAACTTCTAAATTGTATTTAACAATTTTTTTGGTTTTTCATACACATTTTTTTAGAAATTGGGACATGTCATGGAAAGCCATCAAGTTGTTGCAAAAATTGAAAAATGAAGTTAATATTGAAACCATATTACACTTGTAAGCTTTGAAATTAGGGGACAGTTATCAAAGTCGGACATATATAACCTAAGTGATGGAACAAAATAGATTAATCATTATTTTCTTGTTGTTTATTTGCTTATTTCTAAACAATTTCTTGCGCGACAACTTGTTGGTTTTGCCATGCCTTGCCCCAATTATTCTCATGCATGAGAAAATGTGATGTATGCATGAGATGTCCAAAATAGGTTCCGATGTGAGAGACTCATGTTTACGGTGAGAGGCATGAGATGTCCAAAATAGGTTCCGATGTGAGAGACTCATGTTTACGGTGAGAGGCATGAGATGTCCAAAATAGGT
>JAOTQE010120372.1:0-12658 GCA_025631205.1 Nesometra sesokonis
TGTGTACACAGAATCATTGGTTTTTTGTGTAATTTCAGAAAAAATAGTGTAATTTCAGAAAAAATAGTGGAAAAATGCCAAATATAGTGAGAAAATGTCAGAAATAGTGAAAGACTGAGACTGACTGGAAAATAGTGAGACTTCTGCCAAAATAGTGAGACTTGGGAGCTCTGCTCTCTGATTTCTTTGTCATATTTAAAATGACAATAACGCATGGAAACATGTATCAGACAATTGTAGGAAGTCTACTGATCTAACCATCATGTTATGAAGAACACAACATTCATTTAATGCATATAAAGCCTGCCTGCTTACCTCAAGCTGTTAAGATTCCTTAATCATGCCAAGGCTTGAATGTTAAAACCTATTACTTATCACCATACAGCTTACCATCAAAGGACACCTCTAAAATCAGTTCTTCACAATCTCCTGCTAAATTAATTTCAGTCCATTTTATTCAAAATTTACTTCAATTGCGTCTCTGCAAAAGGCATCAGTTTCTTCTTGCCCATTCATTTCGTCCCATTCATAAGTTTCATAAATGTTATCTTTTTTTTTGAGTCAATTTCTGTTGGGAATGTCTGACTCAATGACATCCATAAGGCAACTTCAATAAGTGTTTTTTCCTAAAACTCACATTTAGCTAATTATTATTCAAAACTTCTTATATTGTAAAGTGCATTGTGGTTTGTAGCATATTTTCATATTATGTAAAAGTTATTATGACTCCTTTTGCATATATAAAAAGGTGCAAAACATATTTAACTTACCAGACTCTTGGAACTAAAAATGTAGCCTGTTCTTCAATCTTAAGCACTGGGAATTTCACAACACCAACTGTTTGTTCAAACTCACCATGACAGTCCTCCTATGTAAGAAAAGTCTCAAATTATTTGGAGTAAAAGTTGAATATTCAATATGAATTATCACCATCACACCATAAATTTGGCAACTAATAGCTGTATGAATTAAACACCTGTTAATAAAAGCCAGTGTGCATAAGAATTGTCTAACTAACCTGTTTATCTATAGTTTGGTCATTGCAATCTCCTAACCCATTGGCAAACAGTTGAACTCCGTAACTTGCAAACATGAATAGAAGAGCTAACAGCAAGATTGAGACTAGAAAGATCTCCTTGAAACCTCGCAGCAATTCATTGACAACCTTTCGAAGATGTGGCACCAATGTGAAAATTCGAAGAGGGCGCAAACAGCGCAGAATCATAAACATCTGCAATCAATTTATTTTTTAAAAATTACCTTATATAACTTTCTATAAAAACTTTTAGTAGCAAATAATTGTTAAAGTACTAATCTTTAATTTGAAAAAAAAACATGGAAACACTTTGAATTTTAAAAAAATTATTGAGAAAATCTCTTGTGAAATTTTTATTAAACTTTACTTGTTTTAAGGAATTAACTGTTAATAACTGTTTATCCTCTTGAGGTAATTTTACTCTTTTCCAAGGAATGTACTTTTAATGTTTACTTGTTTAAGATAATTTCATGTTAACTGTTTACCTGTGAAGGGGAATTTACTGAAAACTGTTTACTATACCAGGGAATGTACTGCTTAACTATGCTAGGGAAATTACTGCTTACCACTGCAGAGAATTTACTGTTTACCTATGTCAGAGAATGTACTGTGTACCCAAGCCATGGAAGGTAGTTTGCACCCATGCCAGGGAATTTACTGTGTACCCATGCCAGGGAATGTACTGTGTACATATGCCAGGGAATGTACTGTGTACCCATGCCACGGAATGAACTGTGTATATATGCCAGGGAATGTACTGTGTACCTATGCCAGGGAAAGTACTGTGTACATATGCCACGGAATGTACTGTGTACACATGCCAGGGAATGTACTGTGTACCCATATCAGGGAATGTACTGTGTATACATGCCAGGGAACGTACTGTGTACCCAAGCCAGGGAATGTACTGTGTACCCAAGCCAGGGAATGTACTGTGTACCTATGCCAGAGAATGTACTGTGTACCCATATCAGGAAATTTACTGTGTACACATGCCAGGGAATGTACTACAGTGTACCTATGCCGGGGAATGTACTGTGTACCCATGTCAGGGAATGTACTGTGTACCCATGCCAGGGAATGTACTGTGTACCTATGCCAGGGAATGTACTGTGTACACATGCCAGGGAATGTACTGTGTACACATGCCAGGGAATGTACTGTGTACCCATGCCAGGGAATGTACTGTGTACACATGCCAGGGAATGTACTGTGTACCCATGCCAGGGAATGTACTGTGTACCCATGCCAGGGAATGTACTGTGTACATATGCCAGGGAATGTACTGTGTACCCATATCAGGGAATTTAATGTGTACACATGCCAGAGAATGTACTGTGTACCCATATCAGGTGGGAATTTACTGTTTACCTGTGCCAGAGAATTTACTGGTACATTTTTTGGCATCCATAATAAGAAGATGAGACTAGTAAAGTAGATAAAGACGTCCAATGCTCCTCCTGCATCACGAATCAGAGCTTTTGGTGTAAAAAACAGTCCATCAGCCAATACCTGTAATGTTCAAGTAAGTGTTTAATGTATATTAAGTGTTTTATAAAATCTTAACATTCTGACTTCTTAATTAAACATAACGTTTGCAGTACACCACATGTGTAGTTGTAAGCTATTCAACGTTTTGATCGACGTGCTTCTATCATCCTCAGGAGTGAGAGTGCAGATAGTCCAATGAGTGGAGATTATAAATTGGTTGTGAACTATGGCTATTGTTTTAGCTTCCTCCTTCCACCTCCTTGGAACGATGATTTGGTTTAGCTAATTCCTCCACCTCACCCCCTTTTACTACAATTTATAATCTCAACTCATTGGACTATCTGTACTCTCACTCCTGAGGATGATCGAAGCACATCGATCAAAATGTTGAATAACTTACAACAACAGGTTAACATTAGAAGAATAACTCACAAGACAATGGGTATAGATTGCAATCCTGGCCTGTGTTAAATTAACTTTTGAATAATTTTTTAGATTAACTATTAAATTAAAATTCAATTCAGAAGACAGATATACATACAGATAGGCAGAGCTCATTGAAATACCTTCTCCATAAATAAATAATATAAACTAGAAAACCCTTATTCCCTACTGTACCATGTGTGTTTTACACAATGTTGTAAGTTCAGAAATTGCCATGCGGCATAATGTAGGATGCAGCTTTAGTTGTTTGTACAGTATCATAGAGACCTGGGACATCTGTTTAAAAGAGCTAAGATGACAAATAAAGTTTTTTTCAAACCTTTAGAAGCAATTCAAAGCTCATGAATATAACAAAGATAACTTCCATAATCTTCAAGTTGGCAACTTCCATGATGCGATAGTCAGGACTCTCCCAAAACATAGACAGACATGATCCAATGGTCACAAGTATTGAACACCAACTTAAATACGTCACAATTCCAAGGAAATCACTACAATAAAAAGAATAAAAACAATGTGTTTGGGATATCTGTATTTTGTAGTGGCTATCTTTTCTGATCACAATGTAATGTAATAGAGATAACGACACAAGATTCCTTAATTTACAATGTTTTAATATAATGTTCATGCCAATTGGTCCATTAATGGTGTCATAAATGGTCAGAGGTCATATACAGTAACAAAATATGAAAATATCATCGATTTATTATTTACGATTTGATGGTGAACTTAACACTGTAGAATCGCAGTCTCATGTACGTGCCTACTATTTTGATTTTGTCAGCCTTCTTCACAAACATGAAAGTTAAATAATAATAACTTTTTATAATTATTGTATTTTTAACATTCTCTTTTCATACAAATTATTTACATACGTTACATATATTTTATGTTGTCAATGTTTTTAAATTTGGCTTAAATCTACTTCCATTTATTGATAAATTTGAAACTTTTATGAAAGATTGGGGGCGCAATTTTGACAACAGCATTAGAACGTAACACCTTGAATGATTGGATTGTAGGCGCTTACACAGAATTGCACTTTGGGGCTATTTATTTTGTGAAAGTTCACTATGTAGCCATTAAAATAATACATCTATGGAAAATATTCAGTTTGGGTTTGGGGTAATATAAATACTGTAGACATAAGTGCAGTTTTATTTAAGCAATTCCTTTCAACTTGGTATCATTCTAAGGATTAAGGTATCATCCTAAGGATTTCTTAATTTTCCATGTAGAGAACGGTTTTTGGTTGGGAACAGGAAGATAAATGAAAAATTATTTATTTACAGTTGTTTTCAATAGGAAATAAATAGCCATTGGGACACTTTCATGTAGGCCTAATCAACTCCTTTGACATTGGTATGATTCTGAAGATAATTTAATTTACTATATTTTAATATAAAGGTCATCATAATTATGCTATTAATTATGTAATATATATGCAAAAGTAAAACTGACTCTTTGGCAGACACCTTGAAAGAAATATTATTTTCAATATATTCATATTGATCAGATTACATTCTAAATTCTATGATATACAGACTACTAAAGCATCAGCTTATGAGCCCCTCGTTCCTGGGCTCTCAGTCTTTATAAAGTTCAGTTCCAGGTGATTTTTGCGAGCAATTATTAAAATTGATTCATGGATTTACCTTTTAAAAAAGAATATGTTTGATGCCCGGTAAATCATGATGTTGATAGATAAAAAACCTTGATTAGAGTACAATTTGTTATCATGGATGCCATTTTGGCAGACATTTGGAAAAAAGCACTTTTCGAATTTATTTTCAAATCAGATGATCTGGAACTTTTTTTGGTTGACATTCATACCTCAATTTGCTCAGTTGAGAAACATTTGTTTGGTTTTTAATTTTTTCCAGGTAAAATGTAAAATAGGTATACTAGTATTAACAATAATATTCTCCTAAATGTATTTTAATGTACAATTGTTTTTCTTATAAAATTGTCTACTTACCAAGTGGAAAGAAATATTATTATTCATTTGCATTATTTTGGTGTATATGACTCACTTTATAAGAGGTCAATTTCTGAAAACGTTGCACATTATGACATTGTTAACTCAATATTTTAAAACTAAAAAATTATTATATGAAAAAACTCCTATAAATTGATCCACCCATAGCATGGACGTCACACTCTATAAAATGCCCTCTATGGGTTGCCAACTATTACAGACAAAATGTTGATACTGCTTTCTATGGAGCACTTTTTCATACTTGGCCAGTCTACTAAAAGATTATTTATTGTCTATGTTTTTTAATATTAAGCTCGTAAAAAGGGATGAGAAAATGGTTGGTAATTATAGCCATAGTTCTAATAGGAGGAATAAATGCGCCCTGCTGTGAAACAAATAAGGTTCAAAATGATACCAAGCACTATGATGAATAATAAAGGTTAATTATTTTACCCCATTCTACCTGTTCAAAAATGGAACTGAGTAAGGTCATATTTACGAGGGGCGAGTAAGGCCGTAGTTATAACAAGACGGAATTGCCTTACTGTAAACATGGAAAGAATGAGTTGAACATTTTGTAAACAGGAAGACAATAGGAGTATGACATAACACTGATGCATATTCTCAGGCATGCATTTTAGCTACATAGAACCTGTTTGCAGTGAATTTGTTAAAAAAACAGTGCAGATCAAAGTCAAATGTTGCCCGAAGAAAATTCAAACAAGGCCCATTTGTGATTGATGATAAGTTAAATGATGTAAATTATGAAGTAACTCTAAACCTAAGAACAGAAAAGATAAAGGAGTCTAAATGTAATATGCTAAAACCTTGGTATGAAAAAGACCAAGGTGAACAGATAGCCATATGTCATTATGTATTTGCTATGTTGATTCACTTAACAAACTTAAGGTAACTGAATATAACGCTGACATTGAGTTACATTATTTTCAAACTCAGACATGGGAAAACTTTAACAATTCCAAAAAGATTAATGATGAGTTGCAAGCACTGTTGTAATCATGCTAATGTATTTTCTGGTGTTCCATGTAGAATTTAATAAATCATACAATTAAAATGCAGGAAGAATAACCTGTTAGGCATAGGGCATATAAAACAACTCTTGCCTCTACTGTATACCATTTCAAAGTAACATGTTTGAAATGAGAGCGGGCTAGAACATAGTTGTATTCATAGAAGGTAGGCCTGGAAATTAATCCATATCTCTGTTCTAAATGTGTTAAGAACTGCCTGAAAAGGAAGTGCAAAAAGGGACATGACTGATTTTGCTCTAGTTCAAACCATGTAGGAACACCCTAGAATGGGTTGAAACGTACTAAGAATGGGGTGAAACCAATTCAGAATGAGTTGAAACTTATTAAAAACTGACTGCAAATGTTATTGAATCTAATACCTTCCAGTTCTAAACATCGTGCGAACATTGTACAAACCATCTGTAATTGTAATGCACTTAGTTTTAACTGTGTTGTTTTGCAACTTAAGTCAAAATTACATGTCTCAACACATCCTCATCTTGTTTCTGACATTTTCAGAACGGACAGGAATGTTGTTTGAACTATTTCAGTGTGAAGGGGCCATAGTTATAAGCAAAACTTACTGAACTGATTGGTAGCGACTCTTCTTCATGATGCCTTCGCTCTCTCTCATTCTCCTTGCAAAAAAAAGAAGAAAATTACTGTAAAACACTTTATTTTCGCATTCCCTTAATTTTCACGAACTTGGCTATGACCGAAAATTAAGGGTCAACCAAACAAAAATATGTATTTGTGTGCAATATAAAAAAAGGTCAAAATCGCAACAATTTTATTTATAAAAATGTCTCATTTGCATTTCAAATTGCAGTTTGTTTCAGAATGACGATCAACAGAAAACCATGCTTCACAACAAATACAACATCAAAGCAAAGTTAACTGTAGAAGCGGTTGAATCACCATCAGCATGTAAGATTGAAAAACGGTAAAACTTACGAATCATAGCGGGCATAGACAATGGCCATACATATTTGACGGATTTTACTCTCCTGGTCAAAGGTCAACAGAGGCATATCAAAATATGGGTGATTTTCTCGCAGTTCATCTTCTTTAGCATCTCTTTATGAAGAAAAATAAAAATATCTGTGAAGATATTTATTATACTTTATTTTGGTCAGGATTTTAACAAAAATTGCACAATAACTTTCTCAGCTGAAGAATGTTTTCAAATTTACAATTATCAGCTCAATCTGAAATTAACATTTATGAAAACCAGAACAAAAAATTCCATGCAAGAGTGTACATAATGCACAATGAATCATATCCATGTTTTGAAAAATTAGTGATGAAAGAAACCATATCATGGCTTTCCAAAAAATGGCAAAAGTCAAAAGTGCCAGAAATGGCATTTCTGGTCATTTGTGGACCAACTTTTCCATTACAGTAAACATGCATGTTGTGTATAATTTAAAAACTAAACAAACATGGTTGTCGAGATGTAAGGGTTAAAACGTACATGAAATGGTTATTAAAAATCTGTAAAAACGCGTATGTTGTTTACTTATACAAACTAAATATGAATATACAATTATATGAAAGATAATGCCATATTTTATCAAAATAGCGACTATTTATAATTATTCATAAAACCGAAAAAACTTCTTGACAACATTCCAAATTTTTATTTACACGACCGCCGTTTTGCAAACTTCTGAGACAAGAGGTGCACGGAGTTCAATCAAAACAAACCGTCCTACCTCGCGAGCGAGAAACTTTTCATCCAGTCCTAAATTTTAACGTTCCTTTCCTTTCCTGGTGACGACAAAATAAGAAAACAATGGAAATGTTATTTGGTAGGCCAAATGTCACTAGCCCTTAAACATTCTACAGCAATTCAGCAACGACAGCCGGCCAGGTCCAGGAGGGCTTTTTTTCCCTAGGCCTACGTGTTGTTGTCCGTCCGATCCATTCCTACGCTTACGGGGGTTCGTTTTGAAACCAATTTTACTGCTTGAATTGAAGCAGACATATTTTTTATACCGTTGGAAATTATTATCATAAATATTGTCATCCTTCGCCAGGACAGACACGGTAAAAAATATGTATTAATTACTCAAGTAATCAAAGTAACTGAATAACCTAGGCCTAGTAGGCTTAAATAAAATGTTGTCGCGACGTTATTTGTGGACCTGATATGCACATTGGGTATCTAGAATGGAGCAAAGGTTGTCATGCTATGACGAAATTGATAGAAAATTATCATTAATTATTTTAAAATCCTTGTAAATTAAATTTATGAGCGTAAATGTGATTTTTTTCTTTACTTTTTCTAGTTTTGACACGTACACCACTTGGCCCCCGAGGGCAATCAAACTTAAGCACAATCCTTTTCAAATCACCCAATAACATAAACAACATAATTTAAATATAAAACAAATCTAAAGCCCATTTCATGTCCGTTTTAAAAGTTACAAGCAGCCATTTTAAAAATTGCCCTCTACCAGGGCCATTATGTGCCAGTCAAAAAGCAATACAATTCATATCTCAAAATCCAGAAAATAAAAAAAAAAATTCCATACGTACTCAATATCAAGGTCTCACCATCAGAATAACATGCAAATTTTCATGTTCATATAATTTAATTTGTATTAATGGAGCCTTACGCATTTTCCTTTCTACAGTCACCATAACAGGTTGAAATTAGGGACCTTTGACCAGATCCATATATTCAAACATCTGTCAATAACACATAATTCTATTCTACACATAATTACTTTATGAATTAATAGAAAAGGGAAAAACAATAAAAATAAGTTTTGCAATATTCTGTTTATCCTGCCAAAGAATTAAGTTACTAAAACTATCCAATATCTTGAACTATTACAAACCTTTTTTGCACTGCTAGCTGTTTCCGTTCCTGAATTACACGAATATCAAATGAAACATTCCGATTGGCCACTGAATCACCATTTTCCCGGATGGCCTCCATTGTGCGATGACCTCGTAAACTTCCACGAAATCCTCTACACATTTAAAAAAAAATGATAGATTCAAAACATAGGCTCAAACACAAAACCACTAAAGACAGATCTTAAAATTATATATAACAAAGGACCATGTCAAATTCATTCTACTGCAGTTACTGCAGTCATCTATTGCTATTAAATTTACAAAAGTTACTGCAGTAATTCAGTGTCATTATGTTTTGTTTGGTGACTGTATTAATAAACAAGTCTCATCTTGAAATTTTGTTTTCAGTTTTTCAGCCACAAATTACCTCCGCCAACTAAGTTGGCATGGTAATATTTTCAGTCGTGTTGGTGGCAGGCCTCGAATTTGGGCTTTGTAGGGGCAAGGCCATTTTTTGCTTGATTTTAAGGGGTACAACAGGGCACCTGAGTCCATTTTGTTCAAATTGTATCCTTATTTATTACTTAAAATAAGGGGTGAAATTTTGAAGGGACTGAGGCCAAATGAGAGGGCACCGGCGGCAAATGGCCTTGATTAAATTCGAGCCCTGTGGTGGGAATGTGTATGGTGTGTGTATGTTTGTGTGCTTGTCTGTTTGCGGAATAACATAAAAAGTAATTGAAAGATTTTGACGAAATTTTTAAGTTTGGAAATAATCCAAGGAACAATTGATTAACTTTGGTGAATATACTTGTTCGCATATACTTGTGGGGACTTCGGAAAGCATACGGTGTCCAGTGTGAGATTTGAGGTGGGGCTTCACGCTACACTGATTTTTCATAAAGGCTATCACCTTACTGTTGGTCTCTACATACTGCTCTTATAATGGTTCCTTAATGAAAACAGCCAATCAACGCTGTAAAATAGCTTTGTAGTAAACACTTAAAAATCTGCAAAATCAACGACAGTGTGTACAGAAATCGTAAATGGTTAAAGCTGCATTTCTAAGAATTTCAGCCACTTGGTGGAGGTTTGCGCTGTACGAGTGCTTCTAGCAAATACTGTCATAACTGAATTAATGCAATAACTGCATCAGGATAATTCTGACGCGGTCCCTAAAGTGTTGACACTGAAACAGTGTTCACCTCTAATCAGTTCAATCATTCAAAATGTATACAAATATATTGCTTGTTTTGGTAATTTTTCAATTATAATCTGTAGTTTTATTAATTATTTAATGTCAAATTATATACAACATGCCTCCAAATTTAAACAGTTTATATGTAATAAAAAATACATCGATTAAACAATTGTTAATGGATTACTGATATACTATTTAAATAAACAACTTCTCCAGAACTTGTTGGAAACAATTGCTTCAGAGCATTGATTTTGATTTGATCTGATTTTTTTGGTGTTGTAGAACACCAAGGATAACCCACAAGGTGCGAGGTGGGCGTACTTCCAGTGGGGTGCTTCTTGTGGTGACTGGGCAGTACACTGGGAGGCAATCCTCTACTCTCTTTCGAAGAGTGCACTGTGTTCTTTAACGTGCACATGAACAATATTGTACACAGGACCAACTGCTTAACGTCTCATCTAAAAGACAGTGCGCAATTAACTTGTATTTCAACCCTTCAGCCAAAAAACAAGGAGAGTGCCGTGGTGTTGAATCGAACCATAAACCCAGGTCACGGTTCAGTGCACAACACAGTGATTTCCACCAACTAAACCAACTGAATTAAAGGCCACTCATTCTTGAATAAACTTCAATACTACATACTCTAACCAATCATAGGATAAAAAATATTTAATACTGAGCGTTTTGAGTTTTTTTATTCATTTGAAGGGTGGGACTTGTTCACACGCTGAAATCCACATGAGCTTTGGATTGGGGGTTCAACTGTTGGGGACAGGCATTTGCTGCCAAAGTTGATGGATAGGATATGCACAAATGTGTTTGTTTCCTGTTGTTTATTTGCTCGTTTCTTGGTGACTTCCTGTGCGACAACTTGGTGGTTTTGCCGTGACTTGTCTCATTTGTTTGCTTTTCTTTGTTTTTTGTTTTATTGCTTCTGTAGTTCTGGCAAAGAAGATGTCAGTGAAATCAGTGGTCTTCACTCTTGTAAAGGGACCACTAAATAAATATTGTTGAAATAAAAAAAAATATTTAAATGCAGTCATGAGATTATGCAATTTGCATGTAGCACCTTCCTTTTGTATAAAAAATAATAACACTCCTCAAATAAACACACAATCCAAAAACAATTAAGCAAAAAAGTGTAACAGAAGTTAATAATAAAATAAAATAACAATTGAGTGCTTTTAATGCCTAAATACTGTACATATTGTTACTATTAGTTGTCTTGATAAGCTTCAGCTCTGTACCATCCCCTCTCTACATGAAATTTGTTTTCATTTATTATTTTCTAAAACTAAGCTTGTTGTTGACTGATCTTCTGCCGAGTGAGTAAAACTTTTGACTTTTAACCTGCAATTACATTCACGCACAGGTTCAAACTGTTCATTATTTCCGTCTAAGAGTCAAGCTCTATTGTCAAGCAATTGGCTAAACAAGAATGATAGATTTATAAATATTTGTTTACATGAATAGTTCATAACTTATACAGTGTTCTATTGTCAAGCGATTGGCTAAACAAGAATGATAGATTTATAAATATTTGTTTACATGAATAGTTCATAACTTATACAGTGTTCTCCCGAGTATGGTTTTAGCCATCAAATTTACCGGTAAAAATTACAATTTATCGGTAAAAAAAAATGTGTATTGAAAATTAATTAGTATGATATAATTCTGATTCTCATATATCTTTTGCCCTCCTTTAATCCTTAGAATTACTACTATTACAGAGAATACAGAAATGCTCATATAGTTATGTAGATATTTGGGTAGGGCCAAAACCTACCCAAAAGCCATGCCTGATAAGTCATGTTTTTTGGACAATTTACGTTTAAATTGTTCAATTGGGAGAACACTGTTCTATATCTTTTACATATAGTTTTATAGTGTGCATATCCTTTGAGTTTATCTACCACAACTCATTTACATTATGCCTACTTATTTCCAAAAATAGGTAAAATTATACTGTTACCTTCTATCCCTGCTTCCAAATTCAGAAAATGTATATCCTCCAGCCAACTGGCCTCCATCATCCATATTTAGACCTCTTTGTTTCATTGAATCTCTGGAAAAATACACAAAATTTGATAAAACTGTTAATTCTTTTCAGATAATGTTATACTATTATTTTTTAAATTACTGAATCTCCAGATTATAAATCTGGACCCAAATTATTTTCCAGCCTGCCAGCATGAGAGCTATCTAACACAGATAGTCATTTCTGTTCCAGGGTGTTATGGTATAATTATTTGTTGCAACAGGGTATAACAAATGGACAATTCCATTTTTATGAAATTAGAAGCAATTAAAATTTTTTTTTTTGTCATTTTCTGAATTTCATACTTAGATGTCAGAAAACCCGAAGTAAAAATGTAATTTAATTTCAATAAAACAATGAAATATATTTTGTACTCGTGAAAGATGCGGAAAATTATGCACAGTAATATATAAAAGAATGTTAATCATTAGTGCTGCCGCTGCCGCTGCTGCTGTTGTTGTTATAATTATTATTATTATTATTATTATTATTAGCTGATCCGCTACATAGCGGAATCAGCTATTGTTCTGTACGAAATCATCATCATCATCTTTTTAGCTGATCTGCTACATTAGCAGATCAGCTATTGTTGTTGTAAGAGATCTTTTTCTTTGTTTTTTTTCTTCTTTCT
>JAOTQE010120383.1:0-12657 GCA_025631205.1 Nesometra sesokonis
GACCCCGAATACCATTGCCGAGCAAGCCCGACCAGTCCAAATAAGCTTGATCGGGATTGATCAAGTTGGCCTGATCGACAGTGGGAACATGGTATTATGGATAATTTAATATGTGCACGCCTTATCAGAAGGTTGGGGGACATTTGGAGAAAAGGGGGATAGTCCAACGTATTGAACCGGTCTTCACCCGTTACTCTCGCATGATTTTTTGTCAATCATGAAGTTTGTACAGGGTGAATCATCATTATCTGGAGATTAACTCAACATGTTCACACAATCAATAGAAGTAGACAGCAAACGAATACCAAGATTACAATACAAACTTATCATTCGTTATATGAAATATTGTTTCATTTATAGATTTTGTTATCTGCTAGAATCAGCAAATCAAAGCAAATGCATCACAGTTTAGTATGTAGTATTACTGACTTTTGTACAGATATTTATGAACCGTAGTATATTCAATAATGTGGCTATGTTGCATCATGGACGGATCTGGGATTTTGAGATTTTGAATTGGGGGGTGGGGGGGTGTGCCAGGGAGTGGATTCAAATGAGTATCACCTAGTAGGCCCTTTCTCCGATGCTATTTTGATGAGCACAATAAATTATTACCACTATCAGTTTTCCATGAATTGCATGTTGGGGTACACATCAGACGAATTTGGTTATGCACTGCCGTTTTGAATTTAGGCTTTGGGTTAAGCCCCATCCCCGCCAGGGGTGGATACAGGATCCAGCAAAAATATGAGGTGGGGTGCATTTTCCCTGTTCCGGGGGGAGTGGTTGCCAGTTTTGATTTTGGCAAGCAAAAAAAAAAACAAACAAACAAACACAACTTTATTCTCCCCAACCATTTTGGGTGTTTTGATAGCCGTTTATGTTAGGGATGGTCCATATATTATATACGTCTATTTTTTATCTTTACGGTCATTTTTAGACCCGGCGCTCCTAGTATAAGGGAGGACACAACTACGTTTTGGAGATAATAGGGGCAGATAATAGGCTACCCCCCACCCACCCCTAAAATACCGCACCTAGGCTTTCATGTACTTATGGACACTTATATCATCAGTAACTTGATTTAATCAAATGTCACTTGTGAGACATAATAATAGGTGGATAAAAATGGAGAGGTTAGGAATAAGTCATAGTACATTAGAAAAAAGCCCCTACAACGCTCTGCCTATTATTTTACTTTCCATCTGGTCAAAACACGATCATAATGCTAGTTCTGGTATCAAAATTTGGAATGTGGGGAAGTGGAGCCAAAGCGCAAATGATTCGCGTAAATTAATTTAGAAGAATAATAATTAGGCCTGCATCTAATAACGTCATGCAATTGTAGGTAAATTTAGAAAAGTTTCTTTTCAAACACAGGTTGATGTAATTAATGATCTGCCTGTAGGGAATGTGGATTACAGTCACATACGTCCAACATCCGGCGCGCGTCCCCTCTAATATCGTCAAAGTGCATGAATTTCGCCCCAAAACTAAACTACAGACAAGTTTCAAGCAATTTGAACAGCAAATAGTCAAAAACGCACAATAAAGAAAATAACGTTTTTTTAAAAAATATATATACTACTGGTACGCCCACCCCACGGAAAATAGTGCGCCCCTTCTTTCACACGATCCTGGATTCACCCTTGACTTTAGGGTGTTTAAGTGACTTCTTTAAGATGATCGTTACAGTATAAAATTGATTTATTTCAAAGAATTGTTAATATAATAATTAACTTATACTCTTATAAGCATTAACATGGTTCTCATTTTAAGTACCGGTAAGCAAGTAAAATAAGTTGCTGGAATAAACTACAAAACGATCACCAGTTTGTAAAATGTGCAAATGGTATAGGATGTTGAAAAAATATTAGCCTAATTTTATTCTAAATAATAATGTAATTAATTCCAAGTCCTGAGTGAAAGTTATGAACACATGTGGATAGGAGGTAATAGGTCGTTTGTATCTTACCTGCGTGGTGAATGATGGAAGTTATTAAGTCGGTTGCTAAGAGCTTTGAAACAAGTTTATAATTCAGTGGGGTTATTTCGAGTTCTCTAAGTAAAAAGTTTCAAACACCTGTGGATGGGAATTAATTGACTGATTATATTATACGAAGATATATTTATTTATAGGGTTATTCTGTATAATAATTTATCACCATCAATCAAAAACCGATTGTAGTTGTAAAAGAAGCGTGACAATAGACTAGATGTTTCTTTTAAGGTCGAAGGTCAGGTTGGGGAGATAACACGTAGCTCATTGGTTCAGGTGATGTGTGCTGTATACACTTTAACCGAATTACCATTCGTTAACACGACCACTTTATAACAAGTTCCCATCGATTCCCAAAATTTAAATATTTGTTTATCGGGCAATGTTTGCTGATTCTTCATCTCGATGAGCAGTAAACCAATTATGCTCGATTTTAACGAGCCTGACCAATGAAAATTTGGGAAGATATTTGAGAAGATGAACAAGTTAAAATTAATCAAATATGACAGGGTATAAATATGTGCAACATCTCAAGACTACCGCATCCCTGATCACTGTCGACCAACTGTCAAACAGCAGCTTACTTCTCTCCTTTTAAAAGAAACCTATCAGGTGAGTTTTGCGGTACTTATTTGTTTCTATTGGTATTAGACATAGAAAAAATATCAATATTTAATCATGCTATGTATTCCTTCTTGGTGAAAACATTTAATGTGTTTGGTCGTTTTTAATCTAACAATTTTTTTTAGAATCAGGTGAACATCCTTCATCATTCTGTGGTTCGGTAGGGTCTGAGAAAATAAGAATTCTTTTCAAATAGATGAGCTATAAAATGATTATTTTAAAATATTACTCTGTTATAAATATAACATGACAATCTGATGATATTTCATTTATGAATATTGAATGCCAATATTTTATTTCCTAAAATAGGCCTCACGTTTTTACCTTCTATTTTACTAGGTTTTCTCATTTAGAAACTTCATAAAACTTATTTAACATTTCATTTAAAATGAGAATGTTAAAATATAGCTAAACTTTTCCATCTTGGTAAAGTTCCAAGATTGTTATCATAATACTATTTATTAATTGATGTTTATCACTAAACTAACATTGCGAGGGGAATAGGCAGTTGAATTCAATATACCTACTTCTGGTATGCCTACACAGTATTTAAAGTACTTATAGGCCTACCTTATAAATGCATGATCATTTTTCATCTCGTCTATTTTTGGGTTTCAAAATAAAATGTTTTTAAATAATAGCCACTGTTGTTCTTAATAGATAATGCATGCATAGATAGCCTCAATATGACACTGACGGTAATTGAGACAAATTATCAATAAAGTTATTTATGTAATTATTTGATATAAGTCTACATATCCCAGTCAAGGACCAAAATATTTAGACGTATAATACTAATATACATTTTTAACATAACTTTAAATGTTCATCTGGTTTGAAGATACGATAGTTTAATTTTTGAACGTTTTGAAAAACCAAGCAAATTTACTGACCTGACTGACAGTTTCAGCCACAATTCAATTCAATGGTGGCCGTGTTCAGAGTAAACTCTGAAGACGGCCACCGTTGAAGGTGGCTGAAACTGTCCGTCAAGTTAGAAAATTTGATTGGTTTGTCAAAACGTTTAAAATTTACACTTTTTTCCATCTTTATCCAAGTTTCTTATTAGAGAAGGTGACATGGTATAGGTCAATTACGTCAACATTTAAAATTTATTAATTTGATGTTGCTAAAAAGCAGTCAAAATAAATTATTGGTAAAAAGACATGAGTTTTGGTCAAAACCAACTTTCAATTTTTAAGTTATTTAAATAACTTGAGTAACAGAATGTTTAGCTGCAGTAAACTTTAAAACAACATAGTGTTTTAGTATGGCACTCAAACCAACGTTTCCTAATGGAAACCTGAAACAATTTGCTATTGTTTTCTTATTGTTTTCTTAATTGTACCAAATATTCGGTAGATTTCTCGTCATGTCAGTGTTAGACAAATAAATTGCTGACGAAAAAAAACAATTTACATATTAACAAGTTAATTTCGGAGAAGTTCATTTGAAGCCGCAATACATCAAGTTATAAAACCTTAGTCTGGTCAAAGTTCCATACCATAGTGTTTATCTGCAACCGCAGCGTTGCTAGCCCAGTAACTTTCCAATGACTGATGTTTGAGAATAATGGCAAACTATACAAACATTGCTCTCGATTGTGTAAATAAATTTCGCGTCGGTAGATGAATATGATGATAGGGTGATGAACTGACCCCCAATAACTTTTCAGTGTGAAGTGTTTTTGGTTCCCAGTAATTATTATTCCTATTTCACCTTTAACGTTTTAATCCTAATTTACTTTGAAGGAACAGTAGAGGTGCAATTAACTCGAAATCACGTTCTGATTCGAACACATAAATATATATTTCACATAAATCAGTTTTTCAACTAAGATTTGTGAGATAGGAGAATAATGTTTCCATAAGAACGCTGCTAATGCTACAACATTATTGAAATGTTTATTTTTTGAGGTCCTTCGATGCTAATACGGAGTCTTATGAAAAACCTTTGTTTGAACTATTGTTTAAAGTGAACGAATTTAGTTAATTTAATGTACTCAGTTTTAATTTTCTTCCATTGCCTCTACTTACTATTGCCAACAGATTTTTTTTTAATTAAAAAAAATGTTGGTGGTCCAATTATTCCAAGGGCAGAAATGTGAAGGGATCACCGATTAAGCTTTTTGTTGAATAAAATAAAATGAATTTTTAAGTACCATGGGTTTTATGGATGCTATACCAAACAGTCCTGCTACAGAACCCTCATGCCCACTACAATTTACATGATGCAATTTGAAGATCAATTATTTTGGAACGGCCGAACTTCTACCCGAAAATACGTCAAGTCGGGGAAATGTCATACGACGTTCTCCGTAGTCTTTAGGACTCTTAGTCCATTTTTCTAATATTTATTATCTTGGAATCTTTTATAAAGTTCCCTTAAGCTTCTGTACATTTTCGATATTATATGTGATGTTTTTTTGTTGTTGGTAGATTAAATCCAATCATGCCTGCTAACTTCAGTGGAACCTGGAAATTCGCAAGTGGAGAGGGCCTAACTGCTCTGTTGGACAAACTGAACGTGCCCGCAGAAAAGCGACCATCAGATGAAGGCTCTACGGTAGTGATCGCCCAGAATGGTGACAGTTTCAACATCAAGACCACCAACGCTGGAGGAACCAGGGATGTCAGCTTCAGCATTGGAACCAGCTTTGTCGACCCAGATATCAAGGCTTTAAGAGGAAAAGATCTGAGTGTAACCCCATCCTGGGATGGTGACAAGCTAGTGCTGAAGGGAGAGAAGGGAAATGGTGTCACCCGTGAGCTTTGTGGAGGCCAGATGGTAGTCACCTTTGAATTCGATGGCGTCAAAGCCAAGCGATGCTTCAACAAGGCCTAGTTTCAGCTAACATTTAAAAGTCTAACATACATGTTGCCAACGAAATGAACAATACAAATATGACTCTAAAACCATGGACTTTGTTTACTTGTGGCTAACGTTGAAATCTGGGCAAAGCTTGATGTGCTTGAAAGTTTGAAATAAAATTGTTATACAAATGTTTGTTGTGAAAGTCAAATTATGTTGGTGTTATTTGGGCTTGGGTATCTGGGAATTGACTGGAAACAAAATACCGACTCACTGAACCAACTCTACTAATGTAATGGCCGAATCTTATCATTGAAAACTGCTAAATGGACCGGAACTGTAATAAGAAGCGGCCTTTCTGTAACTAAGCGAACGACAGACGAACAACATCGTGACTAAGAAACTGTCTGCTAAATTTCAAACCAAGGAGACAGTGACAGAAATAGCATACCGACTGACTGACTGATTAGGGACATACACATTACAAAGAAACTACATAATAAATTTCAAACAAATTAAGCTATTAGAAGTTGACGAAATTGTATACCATATTAAACGTAAAGGGAAACCAACTGAAAAGGGCCAACAGACTGGCACACTAACCGTGTGTGATTACCGACATATACATTACACAGAAACTACTTACTTGATAAATTTCAAACCAACTTGACGAAATTGTATATTAAACGTAAGGGAACCAACCGAAAGAGAGACCGACAGACTGACAAACTAACCGTGGGGGATTACAAAAATAAACATTACAAAGAAACTACTTGTTAAATTTCAAATAAATTTAACTATTAGAACTTGTTAAAATTGCAGAGTAAACAATAGACCGACCGATAGAGTAAAGTAGAGCGTTAACATAAATACTAAACATAGCACGGTGAACATAATGGAAACTGACGGTCGACAGACCGAACAAAAATGGATGCATAGATCTATATTATAGGTGTGATATAACATAGATAATCCAATATGTTATGTTAACTAATTAGTTCAGAGACTGCATTCTGCTGGTACTGGACGGTGCCCCTACGCTTTCGAAAAAGAGCACTGCTGTTAGTACCATTGAACCATGATGCACAAAGGATAAACGACTTAACCTCTCATCGAAATATACTATGAATGCGATGGACCAACCTCAACAGTTAGAGCACACCACAGCAACTACCACCATTGTAGACGACTTTTATTTGTAAAATTATTAGACTTTCAAAGGACCATCAAGTTTCTTTAAACTGTTGTCAGGTGTTATAAAAACCCATTGCATAATGCAACGCCTTTCACAAATGGGGAAAATAAAATATTAAGAGGCATATTTAATATAACCAAAAACATTAACTTGGAAATTAATTTATAATAATGTTAAGAAAATTTTTTTTAAATGCGTGCATTTACAAATAATTTAATGATCTGTTAACATGAAAACAAAAAACATAACAATAAACAGTCCTTTGATTAATATAATATTTAGCAATGTAGTGATGTGTGTTTATTTTAATACAAAAATTGTATTGAATGTATAAAGTAAATGATTGCCGACAAAATGCTATGATTAATTAATTAAATAAGAATTTGTACTGAAATGTTTGAACAAGTCATGTGGGTTTTATCATACAACAAATTTAAATGTCGCGTTTATTTCATGCATAAGGTTAAATATTAAACACCAGTTACTTAGATTTGAATGGTGTTGTAAACCTCATCGCTTTATACAGCGGAGATTACGTTTGTTTTATCTACCTGGGTCTATCTTGGGCCGAAGTCCCTCGGGTGTTGGGTATATAATGGAAGGACAACACCCCTTCTCCCTCTTTTTATTTGCATCCAACACCGTTCACATAATTATTTTGGTATAACTTACCACCAACCGTTTTTAGCGTAAGTTCTTTTCATTTTACTTTGGCATTGCATGGGTTCTCTGTGCCTTAAATATACAGTATTTAACCTTCTGTCCTTTAAATAGGGAATTTGGTTTTGTAAAAAAAAACCTGCTTGCAATAACAGGTCCGACTTTGCTCTAGGAGACCCTTATATACAGCCGCTGTGCATCTATTTTTACCAGTCTATTGCCATTAATTCCAAATATTTTTATATATAATATTATAGGGGAGCTTAAGATTGTAAAATCATGTTGGCTCATCACACTTGTATTTAATTTGTAAAATTAAACATGTTTCGTTAGTACAAACTACCATCTTCATTTAATTTAGATTCATAAGATTTGAATACTAACAAGTCTATATTGTAATGAAATAAAAGAATGCATTATTATTGTATTAATATTAATACATTTAAAGCAAATTAAATTTGTAAATACGCCGAATGTAAAACGACAAATGATAACTTGGCGAAGTTAAGTTTTGGATCCAAAATCTCAGTTTTAGGCCTAATGGAATCAATTGTAAATTAACAATATTAACACAGAAGAATCTGATTTCATAGTAGAGGAGAGCGTTAAACTGCTACGGATGGGCGTAGCATGGAAATACTCTAGTAAGGGCAGGGCATATGGGGTGGCACATGCTAGTATGGGGTGCAACGGGGCTAGTATGGGGTGTGGTTTTCAACGGCAGCGAGATTAAGTTAGCACATTAACCAAACCAGTAGGCCTACCATTATTATGAAATAACGAAATGCATTGATAATATTTTCGAAAAATCGAAATTGGTTCCAGCACAAACATGGAATGAATTGCTGTATTAACAAACAGCAACAGCAAATATTTAGTTCATGACCAAGAATCTATGTCAATCGATAAAAAGAACAGGTTACACTGCTACGGATATCGTAGCATGAAGTAAAATAGTTAAAATAGTATGGGTGTCACTGCATAGTATGGAGCGACATAGCATAGAATGGAGCAAGGCTTTCAGCGTTGGTCAGAGAACTGAAGCAAACCAAGTACCAAACCCAGTACCATTAGAGCGAATCCAATGTGGCAATAAAGAAGTCTAGATACAGTTGAACCTCCCTGTGCGGACACCTCCCGTAAGCGGACACCTCCCATAACGGACACTAATTTAAAGACCCGTTTGTTCTTCCTATCTAATCGGTGTATTTGGTACCTCTCGTAAGCGGACACCTCCCGTAAGCGGACGCGGACACTTTTTGCCCTAAAATTTAGATTTTTTGTATGTTAATTTACCTCCCATAAGCGGACACCCTGGAAAATTTAGTGATTTTTCTTTTACAAGAATAAATATTTCTGTACAAAATCGTCCTTATACTGTTTGGCTAAAAATCATATTACTGAGCCAATCTTAAAAATGAAAAACCACATATAATAAAGTATAAAATGCGGTGTCTAGAAATTTAAGAGGCAATTTCTGTTGAGAATGCCGTGAAATATGAGACATAAGGACGTATACATAATTTTACAACTGTGGCCCTCTATCGGCCGAAATTCTCGTAAGCGGACACCTCCCGTAAGCGGACACTTTTCACGGACTCGAGGGTGTCCGCTTACGGGAGGTTCAACTGTAGTAAAAATTCAACTTATATAATTATAGGCTAAATTAATGAAAAACTGAAATGAAACATAACTTCTACTTAAAAATGATTCGTCTTAGAAAAAAAGCCAACACAGCAAGTTTGTAATAAAGCATTGATAATATTTTAGAAAATAGAAATTGGTAAAAAACGGAAGGAATTGCTGTAATAACAGACAACAAAACATAGCCTGTATACAGTATTTAACAAACAGCAAAACATAGGTCTATATACAGTATTTAATTCATATATCATGTACACTTTTACGATGGTCAGTGCGGAT
This sequence comes from Nesometra sesokonis, assembly GCA_025631205.1. Taxonomy (NCBI): domain Eukaryota; kingdom Metazoa; phylum Echinodermata; class Crinoidea; order Comatulida; family Antedonidae; genus Nesometra; species Nesometra sesokonis. Next base: position 9,213 of record JAOTQE010120383.1, read on the forward strand.
TTAAGGGAGGCGCATCCGACGCGCACTCCCTCTAATATCTTCAAAATTGCTTGTGCACCCCGGTTATATTACATGCGACTGTAAAATTTCTCACAAAGATAGAATACAGGCAAGATGCAGACAACTACAGCATAAAATAGTAGAAAACCACGAAAGCAACGTTCTTTTTTGTCAACACGCCACCCGACGGGGCATTTTGCGCCCCCACTTTCACACGACCCTGGTAGCAGTATATTATTTTTCTTATATAGATTTGCTTGTATACAGTATACCATTGTTAGTTATGGCCATAGATGTGTGTATGTTATCAGTTTTAATCAGTTCAATCATCTCCCATAACTGTGCTGGTAGGTTGGTCAGTCCGTATAGGTTTGACATGACATTTTCCGTACGTCCAATGTCACGATCATCCTCGTAATTCCTCTCTTCCTTATATAGAATTATGGCTATGCCTATTTTCCTTCGCAATGACAACAATTGTCTCGTCTCCATTTTCATCGTACGACTTCTCGTTTTCCACATTCTAGCCTCCCCTACCATTCTCTTTTACTCGTATATAATGTAAATATTAACCTTTTTTTGCCCTCCACTCTGATTAAAACTTGCAACAATAATGCGATTTTTTGTTGTATTTTTGTATACTGTATATCTATTGTTGTATATATATATATATATATTTGTATTGTTGTATATCCATTGTTGTATATCCATTGTTTGTTGTATTGTTGATTCTAATAATTGCCCTCGATGACATCTAGCAAATAAAAATTAAAATTAAATGTTACTATAAGTCGTATGGATTCCAAATAAAATAAGCAACTTTTAGCCATGTCAGGCGGACGGTAACCAGGGGTGCACCAATGATAGTGAGTGGGGGATGGAGGGGTGTGGAGGATCTGAACTATAAAATTAAGGGGTTTTCCTGATTTGATTTCGACAAGAACAAAACATGTGCAGCCATATTAAAACTTATTTACCAGTCCCTTGCCATTAAACCCTAATGAAAATATTTTTAGATCAATTTAGTAGGGGGCTGTTAAGATCCTACCCCTTCAAATCAGCCTTCGTTACTCCCTTAACCGGGGTTATCCATCAGTTGAATGGTTGCTTAAAAGCACTTTTCATTATTGTTAATTTCCAACACAGAAAGTTAAAATGGCAAACTTCTCCGGAACCTGGAAACTCAAGGAAGCACAGAACTTTGAAGCCGTCTTGGAAAAACTCGGCATCCCACCAGAGATGAAAGCCAAGTTGGCATCGAGTGACGCTGTCCCGACTGTGGAGATCCAACAAGATGGCGACCAGTTCACAATTAAGACCATTACAAAGATAAAGACAAGAGTAAACACATTCAAGGTAGGAATCAAATAAACGAAATAGGTTTAAAATACAGTCATAGAGAAAGACGGACATTTATGATTTTATGAAAGAGGAAGCTGGGTCTTCCACACGTCGGTTAAGTCCGGAAAGTAAATTTCTTATCCATTAGAAGACCAGTACTCGCTGTTACCGCGAGTGAAATTTTTGAAGGTTTTAAATCACACGACTTTATTCGAGAGCCTAAACCGTGAAATATATTAGAGACCCATACTGGTCGGTCTGTGTTCTTGGGAAGACGGTGTCTCTCATTATGGAGGTATTAATCTCCATGATCTCACCACTCAGAAGTTAAGTATATCAAACTTAAAATGCCACAGGTGTGGATGTCAGCTTCAACATTATGGAATTACTCGAAAGCGAGTTATTTGTTTAAAATAGAACTTGATGACAATAAATTGGTTGGAGAATTTTGCAATAAACGGTATGGCACATTGTAATTCTTAATTTGTTTTTGTTACAGGTTGGCGATGACTTCGTCGATGAAGACATCAAAGAGATCAAAGGCATTGACGTCACTGTACACTCAGCCTGGGAAGGCAACAAGCTTGTTCTGACAAACGCCAAAGAGGCTACAGGAACCAAGGCAGAGAGGGAGATCGTGAACGGTGAAATGCACGTCACACTGACGTACCAAGGAGTCGTTGCTAAGAGAATTTTCACAAAGGCTTAAAAAAACACAGTAGAACCTCTATAAATGGGAACAAACGGGTGTTTCCTTAGGTGTCCCATAGCGAGTGTTACGAAGTGGGTTTTCCTTAGCTCCATGGGGAAAGTATCTCCATAACAGTGGTGTATCAAAATTAAAGTCTTGATGTTAGCTCCATAGTGGTATTCCTTAAATAAAATGTTTCCAAAATCTGAAATTACCTTTTAGAGAATGTTTTTAAAAGCGTTATAATGCTTTAAAATACAATACGCGCTTGCCAGCAGTGTAAGAAACAAGTATATGCAATAAATAGTATTTTCGTTGAATTATAGTGTATAATCTCATAATTTTCCGTTTCTGTTCATTTTGTTTTCCACATTTGTAAAGATTTAGCTTCTGGTGAAGCATAAACAAATCGTGTTTCTCAATTCGACCGTTTGATTTATTTAATTAACCCACTTTTTTGTTACATGTTATCCCAAAGGTTACAAAAAAAAAAAACATTATTATAAACACTGTAAAAATATAAGTTATTTTAGAATTACTTTGGAATTAAAAAAAAAAACACAAATAAAGAAAAACAGTGAAATAGACCAGTTAAACAATGTTGGCCGACTGATGCAAATGTAAGTAATGTCGCACACGAGCAACACGATTTTTTCCCTTTCCAGACTAATGTCCCAAAATTGTGTATAAAAACATTCAGTACTTTTATGCCGCGTTCATTAGAACTTGTGAACTTGGTGTTTCCACAGTTCCCAACATGTGAAACGCGTCAATTTCGTCAGTATTTTGTCAGTGAATTCGTCCACACAAGTTGCAAACTCGCAGAATTTCCCCCTCGTTTTACACAAGTTGTGAAACCGTGATCGGAAAAAAGTCGCAGACTGAACACAAACATTGCACTAATTTTCTTCTATTAAAATTATTTTACAAACAGAAAGTTCTTTACGTAGCCTATGTTTTATACTGCGCAGTGTACTAGATGAAATTGTGGAAAAGTTAGGCTACTAATTTAATTCGTCTAGAATTCTTTTATGAAATTAATCCACATTGGAAACTCAACGAACAAATTGCAACAGCGACAGCAGCCATTTTAGGGATTTTCAATGAATGCACTCCTCTTTGTGTTCTCTCATGGTACAAGTTGTGAAATTGGTTATCACATGTTCTAATGAACGTAGCATTATAATATACAGTTTTCGAAAATTGACTTTTAAATTTAATACGGTAAATCAAATCTACAGTTCATTCAATTATATTGTTTAATAAATTATGTCTACATCGTCATTCTTAATAACATTCAAATACCGTTATTCTACATGTTTCAAACAGAATCTAATCTAATACCCTATTCAGACTACCATTGCAAATATCGCATTGCGATGCGTTGTGATGTAATCGGTGGTAATCCAATTC
>JAOTQE010120394.1:0-12655 GCA_025631205.1 Nesometra sesokonis
CTTTCTCAACCAAACTGAACTCCAGTCAATTGATTCAATGTTAAAAATATTTTTCCATTTATTATGAGATGTAGGGGATTTAAAAATGTCTTGTATTAAACAACTGTATACGTGTTTTGACCTTATATTTTTTTGTACAACTTCTATATTTTGATTATTTTTATTAATTAAACACCCTTCCTTATTTGAAATCAGAACTTTCCATTCATATGGGATAGCTGACATTGTAGCAGTATATTCGGAAATCCAGTTCTGTTTATTACAAAGCTTTTTTAAAAGCTCTTTTGTTGTTAATAACCTATTATTTTTAACGATATCTTTAATTTTTAAAATACCAGATTTTATCCAGTTTCTGTAGAACAAAGACTTTGTTTTTATTTTAATAAACTTGTTTCCCCACAATGGTTCATTAAGAACCTGTTGTTTATTATGAGGACTTTCTTTTACCAAATCATTATATTTCACACACGAACATATAACTGATAAATAGAATCTTGGAATTTTCTTAAAATTGACGTTTGCACAATTTAAATCTGAGAAATTAAGTAATGAATCTATGTCGCATATATTATTTATCAAAAAATTAGGAATTATTTTCCATTTTGACCCATCCGGATTCAATAGTCTCTTTGACCATCCATATTTTAAGGCTTTAACTTGGGACCTAAAATCTGGCATTTTTATTCCGCCTTGACTAAGTTCACCTATCAGTGTGTTTCTCTTAATTTTTTCATTGTTACCACTCCATAGAAATTTATATATTAAGTTATCTACCTTACAAAAAAAGTACTCCGGTATATCTATTATACAGGCATTATATAATAATTTTGATAATGCTAACGACTTGATAATCGTTACTTTCCCAAATAATGTTAATTTTCGTTTGCTCCATATATTGAGAATTTTTTCCAAGTTTTCTATTTTTTCTTTCCAATTTCTTTTCTCGCATTCTTTTTTATCAAACCCTATGTAGATACCTAGAATTTTGATTGGTTTACTTGTCCAATTAATGCCCATTGGTTTGTCATTTCTGTGTTTGTTAGAGCCAAGCCATATGGCATTGGTTTTCTCCTTATTCAATTCCAAATTAGATATTTCACAAAAATTTTCAATGATTTTAAAACTTATATGTATACTTTATACACATATATACTGTAAATAATGTTTATAAATACCCGCCACACTAAATTATGTTACTTAATAAGCTAAACTTAACCTAATTATGTATACAATACTCACGACTGGTAAGAAGACGGGCGAACTGGATTGAACTGATTGTGCTTTCCCGCCAAACCGGGTCACTGCTTATACAATTTAACCTATGCACCTGAACACTATAATTCAATGAATAGGCCTAAATCATTTTATAAAGATGGTATTACTCAGTGGAGTGTCATGGGGTGCTCCAGCACAACTCGGCCCCATATCCGAGACAGAAACAAATATGGAATATAGATAGATGGATAGATAGATAAATAGACAGAACAGTATTCCATATAGGCCTACCGTAATGTACATCATTGCAGCAAGGCTGAATTCAGATATACATTACAATAATTATGATACAGCAATAATGTATGAATATTACATGCAGACTATCATATGGTATGATTTTTTTCTTAAAACAACACACCTGTTTCATCTCCATCAAAGCTGCTGGGCTGAGATGGGAAATGTGATTGGAAATGATGCTTTTTTGTGTTGTAAATGTTTTTTTTTAAACAACACCATTGAGGCATTAGCGTGTTACTATTTTAATAGGCTAGGCCTAAGCGTAAGTCCACACCGTCAACTTCAGTCTCATATTGGTGCTGAGATGGAAAAACTTTAAAATAATGACACCCGGAGCTTCAGGGGTTTACATTTTAACACAATCGAGGCATGATTTGGTATAAACACATCAGAATAAGACGCGGAAAGCTGCGCACAGTATAGATAAAAGAAAGTTAATCGTTAATATTTTGGTACATGCGTTCAAGAATTAGACTAATATTATTATTTGAAGTGTGAAATACAGCTACATTTAAAGTGATTAAGCCTAAGCTAGCAGCATTACGGAAGTCGGCCAGTGTCATTCACCAAATATTCTTGCACTAGCCAGCAAACCCGGGCTAACAGCCCTATTTTCCAAACGCCTAGTATGTACAAGACGATTGAAGTGCAGCTACTGATCATAAGCAAGATCAGCCACCGTATGAAGTAATTCTGCGTCGAGCTTACTTTTATAGCGTTAACATCACCTGCTATGCAAATTTCACAGTCCTGCGACCTACGCCTGGTAGGCGAAAGACGCCGAGCGTAGTAGCCTGAGGCGTTATTCGCAATTTGCATATCATACTATTAAATTAAATTAACAATAATATATTTATATACAGTTTTAACAGCGAAGTAAGCATTTACAAGATATTTATAACGCTATTTTATTTCAATTTTAATGTTAATATATTACCAGTTGATAATTAATTAGTTGTTTCACATCTCATAGATATTTAAAGTGACACCCATACAATGCTGGTTATTAGAAATTATATATGAAAAGAACAAAATGGAAATAGTCACAAACGTGCGTGACAAGACCGACAGACAGACAGACCGACCGACAGACAGACAGACATTTTTGAAAAGCTTTTTATAAAGAGGCTTTCCGTGTCTAAAAAGAAGCTTAGTCATGACGAGGTTAAGGTTTTTGTTTCTTCTTCAAATCATCACGCAGTTGAATTACGTTCAATTTTGAAAATTGAAATTTTCAATCCAGCACCCGCCCTCCTCACCCACCCTCGGACTTGGGACCGCGCACCCCAAGCCACCAGTTTTACCTCGTCTGTTTTCAACTCTGGCTGAAGACCTGGTTTGTACAATATGGCAACAATAGCAGCAGTGGACACATGTACCGGGGGACATAGGCCTATTTGTAATTAAATATCAACTAAATGAATCTGTATCTCTATACAGATAAAATTCTCAAAAGCAATCGAAATCAATGATGTATTATTTAAGGGATATAGACCTAAGATATAAAATACTTTACATTCGAGACATGCTCCACGTCAATATGATATAGCAAATCTAATGAATAAGTAGAATGGTACGGTACATAATACCGATTGGCGACAGAATCACTACTAACGTGGTGAAAAATCAAAATGTTCCGGTAATTTCTGGAACATTTTTCTCATTAAAGTAAATACAAACTTCTGACCAAAAAAGATTCCATGTGACCAGTAGTTACAGAGACATGTTGATAGTAGGTCAAAGGTCAAAATGCCAGAAATTACATTTCCGGTCATGTTTTGACAAAAAGTTTAATTATATAGTTAATAGGAACATGCACTTTTACGATCAAATACAAGTCTCTACAATCAATGTTTACCGAGATCTAAGTTCCAATCTAAGTTCATTTTGAAAAACACTCCTACAAAATTTGCCAAACAGAGTTACAGATGGACAAAAACAGACCGGATAATCACATCCCAGAAAAATAATTAACATTACATAGGGTCATATGTCATAGTCCCTCTGGACTAAAATGCATTGATGGATAATTAAATAGGCCTACAAGAAATGTGAAACAATCCTATTGGCAGTCATCTTGACATCCAATATGACTTCCACATGCTATTTAGACATAAGGGAAAATCATAATTTTTGGTCACGATAATATACTTTAAATTAAATAATTACTCTAAAAATGGAATTATAGCCATCACATGTTCAAGTTCAAGTTCATTTTATTGACACAATATACATTATTTCATAATACAATAATCAGGTGAAAGTAGAAAAAAAGAAATGGACCTTGTGGTACACCACAAATAACGGGAATGAAAATGGAAAATTGAAATTAAATTAAGTGATTTGAGATCTTTTCGAAGATAGCTGCTTGGTTTGAAAGGTAAGAGAGCACCAGGGATGCCATTGCGTTAGTTTTGATAGAAGTAGAGGGATCTATTGTGTCAAACGCCTTAGATAAATCGAGAAATAGGCCAATAGTGTGATGTTTTTTTTAGAAAGAGCAGACAAGATTTTGTTATAGATGTCAAGAAGAGCAAAAGCAATAAAATTACTTGGCCAGAAGCCATATTGCGTTTCCTGGAGGATGTTGTGAGATTTGTCCGATTTAAACACACCCACAAATCACACTCAAATGTGGTGATGTGTTTAGTTGGAGAGGTGTTTTCTGTCACCGCAATGAATAGAGGCAACTGTTTAAAATTTTCATAATGGGCGTGATGTTTTTCGAGGGGGTAGAGTCTCGACATTGATAGGTTTGTGGGTAATTGCTCCCTTCGACGATTGGCTGCTTGGTTGGTGAATGGCTCTTCGAGTGACTGGCTTTACAAGCAGGTTTGTTTTGTAATATCATTGTTGTCTAAATTTGTATGCTTGTGTAAGCTTTGCACTTCGTTTTCCAATACACTGGTGGATTCAGTCAAATGGTACGTTGATTCTGTCAAATGGTACGCTGATTTAGTACGGTTCATTAAATCTGTAAATTGGTTTGTTCGATGTGTAACTTCGATCGTTGTATAGACCAATTTCATCGTTCATTGTGCAAATCTCTTCGTTAGATATGTCATTTGCTTCGTTTCCTCTGTCAATTCATAGGTTGTTTGTGCGAGTTCCAACGTTGATTATGTGAGTTTGTTGATTGTATGCGCAAGCTCGTTCATTAGTCGCGCGGTTCGACCGTTGATTGTGTCAATTCTATCGTTAGTTGCGCAAAATTGTATTTTTGGCCCTGTTTGCCTTCCATACCTATGTGAATGTGTAAACATAAAGTAATTTAAAGTAATAGAAACAATGAAGAAAACAAAAGAGATTGACATCTAAAACGGCAGCCATAACTGATTGGAAAAAAACAAATGTACCCAACGCATTCTACTGTGACTAAAGATTCCAAATCTGCAAAGAACTTGTTTTGAGTAGCGTTTAACTGTTGCCTGGTTTTGAGCATTAAAATCTCACAGAATTACTTAAGGTTCTCCAATAAAAGAATAATTTGGATATGCACGGATGTATGCAGTTTTGGAGTGCGGTCTACGATTTATTTTAGTTTTAGTTTAGTAAAATAGTAAGTCAAACTGACACTTAAATTAGTTTAAAGTAGGTATATAACTAGATATGTAGTTGATATCTGTATAACATAGCTTTGTAATTTCAATATTTGTAGTATATTTTGATCTGTGCCATTGTTAAAAATTCAAGAATCGTACCACCATCATCTGGTTAAAATAGGCGAAGAAATAACCGACTGGTTTAAAATCGACAGCAGAGGACGCCAAGTTTATTAGAATTGCTCCAAGACTTCATGTTATATATTTAAGTGTTTAATGAAAACTCCCAGTTTGTCAGCAATGACGATGTTGTCATCATTGCTGACAAACTCAGAGGTTTAACAGAAACACTAGCTGCAATGGACGAGGAGACTAAAAATTTAGGCATTGATATAAAACTGGTCTACAATTAAACTACAATCGTTTTACAACTTTATGGATTATCCTGCAGATATATGGCTGGTAATCCTTTTGAGGTTGTCCAATTTTGTGATTATTTAGGCACCGTATTAACTACATCTTGTGAATCAAACCCTGATATCATCAGACGTATCCCTGATCACATCTGTTAAACAGCCCATCAAGAAAATCTGGAAAAATAACCATGTCTCAAGAAGAAACAAACTCCGTCTATACCTCATTCTAATGTATGGATCTGACACCTGAACCCTCACGAAACATTTCTCTGCTAAACTTGATGCGTTCAGCAAATGCTCGAGGAACATTTTTCAATTAGTCCAACACCCAAGTGAGGCAAATTATCTCAAACTTGTGTCTCCAAAAAAAGTTGTTCCTCCTATTTCGTCTTTTTTGGTCATCTAGCCAGAGCCACACCTCAGCAAAGAGCCATCCAGGCAATCAAAACCGTGCCAACAGGGAATCGATCGTTCACCAGTCCGACCCCGTCTGAGATGGTTTGATCAAAACAACTGTGATGTACAGATCTCTCGATCTTCGAACAATGACACCTGGAACCTCATCGCATGCTTCGAACAGAGTAGGTCACGCTTTAAGGGAGATCCGTGATTATTTGTAACCGACACTTCTATGCGAAGCTATTCATTATGCCTGCTAAGAGAAGCACAAAAAGGCGAACAAGTTGAACAACAGAACTCGGGTCTAAGCCCTGTGGACGATAGGCCTAGTAACTTGTCTCTCGATGAAAGAAGAACTTTAGAAGCTAAAAATTTTGAGGTATTTTGTGAGACTGACTTTTAAAAAAATTGTAAGCAGTCAGCAAAATATAGAGGCAAGTCAGCGTCAACTTGAGGCTACATTGGCGGAGTCAATTGCCTTTAATAGTAGCCGGATCACAGATCTAGAAGAAATGGGGAAAGAAACAAAGTCAAAACTTACTGAAATTAATGACGAACTGGCTGATCTGAAAAATAAAGCAGAAAAATTAGAGTACGCTACCAACAAACTTGAATGGTTTTCCAGGCGTAACAACTTCAGAATCATCGGAGTAAAAGCAACTGAAGGTGAGAACTGTATTTCAATTGTTCAAGATATGCTCTCTAATTTGTTCGGCTGGAATGATATTCCAGCCATTGAACGAGCTCATCGGAATGGTTACCCTAAAAACGGAAGACCTGCACACCTTTTGGTGAACATGTTGTCCTATCAGGATAAATTAAAAATTATGAAAGTTAGTAAGAAAATCAATATATATCGTCGGTGATTTAACCGTTCTTGATCTAGTCGAAAAGAGAAAGTGGAAAAATGAAGTTAAAGCACTATATGAGAAAAGGCACGAAATTGAAATTTGTCGCAGGTAAATGGAGGACAAATAAAGGTGCAGTTTATCAATTCAAGTAACATTACACTATCTGAAACTCAATAAATTAAACTTAATATATATAGAAGTACTTTATTTTATACCTATTTTGTCGATGTTGGATCTCCTCTAAATGTGAACGTTATTATCGCATGATTTTATTTTTGGCAACATTTTGTATTAATAGATTACACTTGTATTATTTTGTCTTACATAATGTTAATTCTGTTTCATTCTATTTTTTGTTTTATTATGCCTACGTTTAAAATAAAAAACAGCACAAGTGTGAAAGTAATATCAGGCATGCCATTAAGGCATGCAATTTGCATATTAATACCGTACGAAACGTCTACTTAGACGAACACATTCCTTCTTGTTTTTCTCTTCCATTTAAGCCATTGTGATCACCTGTGTTATGCTGAATATGCAAACTAACCAATTAACAATCTCCATTGACGTGTGCTCTGTGTAATAACAACATAAATTCAGCGTCCACCAATTGTATTGCATGTAACGTACGTGTACACAAGTCATGTACGTATAATGATGATAATTACCTCTTAAAATATAATTCACATAAACCAACCATGTATAAATCAAATTTCTTTCCACTTATTCATAGACCAACAAGAATTACAACTAAGACAGCAACTTTAATTGATAACATATTCTGCAATTCAATTCGTGATAAATATCAACTGAAATAATGTACGGTACTCTGATATTTCCGACCACTTTCCCGTGTTCTCAATAACACACAATTCCGTTATTTCCGTTATTTCTAATAATATTTCTAATAAGCATAATTATAATTATTTTAAAATAATTAATAATAAGACAATAACTGCCCTTGCAACCGAACTATCTAACACCGACTGGTCGAATATCTACCAACCTAGCTTACGAACAATTTAATAATAAATTTACTGTATTATATGGTACTTTCATTAAAATCGTCAGTTGTAAGCGGAATTTGCGTAAAGAAAGTAGTCCATGGATAACAAATGGTATAATAAAATCTATCGATACTAGAAATAGACTATACAAAACTTATTTGAAATCTGGTAAGCAAGAAGATAAATCCAAATAGGTAAAATATAGAAATAAATTGAGTAATTTATTAAGAAATTCATGTAAAAATTAATATAATAATAAATTTGATTTAAATAAAAACAACATTCAGAAAACCTGGAAAACTATAAATGGGATACTTGGTAATAAGGAAACATAACTTACCGTCTTATTTTTTTTATTGTCCTGTACTAATTATGTTTATTGAATCCTGATGTTTTACATGGGGGTCAGACTTAAAGTTCAGTGAACTTATTGACCTCCATCCACACACATTGCTATGTATGTTTTATATAATTATATATGTATAATGTATATGTATTTACGAGTGGGGAAATAAATATGACTTTATAAACGAAAAATATATACGTATAAACAATATAAAAAATATATAAAGATATACACATATTTTACAAAAAATAGACAATAAGCAGCAAACAAATGTGAAAGCGACAGAATGAAACCATTGAGAGATAAGGATTTTTTCTTCTCTTTCATGTGGTAAAACCACTTTTATTCAATCACTATACATTATATACATATAATAAATGAATCACATTTTTAAACTTTCAATAACATAAATAATAATAATACGCACTTAGTTCTGTATTCTATAATTATTTATACAATGGACAAAATAAAATCTATTACTACACGAATTGTTATTTTTATATAATCAATATCATATATATCAGTAGTTGTCAACATTTCTTATAAGGTAGGCCTATTATGTAGTTATAACATTTAGCTGATTCCATAGAAAATTTATAACATGACAATTTAGATTACTGTCTCGAATACGATTTCAAATATTACTCATTAGACATTACGAGATTAGAATGATTTTAAGGTTTATGTTGGATAACCCCTTAGACGCATTTCAACCTCAAATAAACGTAATAGGTTGAAGTAGTTACCATAAGAAAACTTACTAATACAGAGTTTGGCAATGCTGCCATTAGTTTATTATCATTGTGATGATTAGTGTGATTATCATGTTAAATATTTAACTAAATCAATCAGTTCTAAATTATATTTGCTTCCAAAACTTGCATACACGTTAAATGAAAAATTAAATTTTAGAATCTGTAAATTTTAATATTTCTTGAATTTTGTGGAGAATTTTATATAGACACGTATTTCTTACAATTTTAAATACTAGTACTCTAGCTCAAAAAGAAAAATATAAAATCTAACAAAGAACCTGATCTTCGAGATTTTGATCGGCGGACTTATTGTTGTAGCAAAAATTAAATATCTTTGAATTGTCTATAACTTTTTGAAATTGATGTGTTCCTATTTTATACCTCCCTGTTCTATCTATGACTGGATGGAGCGCCAAACTACCATTCGTATCCTGAATTTATGAATACGCTTATTTGATTGATTGTTTACATCGACCCTGAAGAACCCTTGGTCAAGCCATTGATTGTTGGTTGGTTGACTGATTTTTATTGAGTTCAATTTTGTGCTACGACATAAATGCAAAATTCAACCAATTATTTAACAAATAACTTATTTTTGTAACTCTTTTACTAACGGTTTTTTTTAAATGTTATACTGTATTTTGATGTAACTTGTACTAATGTTAAAATATGAAGTTACATATTATATCCGAGTAACAATTATAAATTCTAATCCAAAGAGGGGTTTTCTCTGAGGCTAAGAAATACCTTATTATTAAACTACTGTACAGTAAATGTTAGTTTACTTCCATCCCCTTCCACTTCCTGATATTACCCTATTCCCTTCTAAATGTAAATATTGTACACGACTGTGCATTCCTCTTTCTTTGGTAAATGATATTTCAGGAATGTTTGTAGCAGAATACCATAGTTTTATAAAACGTTACTATAACTGTAATATATTTTTTTTTTCATTTACTGACACAACCTAACTATGACGTTTACGAACGTTGTAAAAACGTTTTGTGTTTGCTGGGTCACGGTATAGGTTTGCACCAAACGTAATTTTACGGGGATAAATTCAACATTTGAATTAACGTTGTTTAGACGTTAGCATAATATTTGTTCATATGTTGACATAAAACAATTTTAAATATACATTTAATTTTAAACTCTTCTCTCGTAAACGTTGTGTTAACGTTTTATATAGGTTTGCATAAAAAACGTAGTTTTACGGTCATGAATTCAACGTTTAATTAACGTAGTTTATGCGTTAGCTAATTAATCGTTTATGTGAGTGTTAACATAAAAACAATGTTAAATATGCATATACGTTTAAACTGTTCTCTTGTATACGTTGTGTCAACTTTTCATATAGGTTTGCATACCAAACGTAGGTCTAACGTTTAATTCAACGTTTAATTAACGTGTTTATGCGTTAGCATTATTAATCGTTTATATGTTAAAATAAAAACAACGTTAAATATATATTTACTTTTAAACTGTTCTCTTGCATACGTTGTGTCAACGTTTCATACAGGTTTGTATACCAAACGTACTTTTACGGGCAAAAAACAACGTCTAATTAACGTTGTTTAGACGTTAGCATAATAATAGCTCATATCTTAACATAAAACCATATTAATTAACATTATATATTATATTATATAAGTATTTACTTTAAAAACTGTTCTCTTGCAAACGTTGTGTCATTTATTGTATACCAAGCGTAGTTTTACGGGCACAAATCAAACGTTTAATTGACGTTGTTTAAAGGTTAGCATAATATTTGTTCATATGTTAACAGAAGAACAACGTTAAAATATATTTAATTTCAAAATGTTCTCTTGCAAGTAGTCTGTTAATGTTTTATATAGGTTTGCATACGAAAAGTAGATTTACGGGCATAAATGCAACGTTTAATTAACGTAGTTAGCATATTAATTCTTTATATGTTAACATAAAGAACAAAGTTAAATATACATTTACTTTTAAACTGTTATCTTGCAAATGGCGTGTTAAAGTTTTATATAGGTTTGCAAAACAAACGTAGTTTCACGGTCATAAATTCAACGTTTAATTAACGTTGTTTAGACGTTAGCATAATATTTGTTCATATGTTAACATAAAACAACGTTAAATATACATTTACTTACAAACTGTTCTCTTGCATACGTTGTGTCAACGTTTATACAAGTGTGCATACCAATCGTAGGTTTACGGGCATAAGTTCAGCATCTAATTAACGACGTTAACATATAAATCGTTCATATGTTAACATAAAACCAATGTTAAGTATGCATTTACTTTTAAACTGTTCTCTTGCAAAACGTTGTGTCAACGTTTCATATAGGTTTGTTTATCAAACGTAGTTTTACGGGCACGCACTTCAACATTAAATTAACGTTGTTTAGACGTTAGCATTCGTTCGTATGTTAACATAAAAATACTTTTAAAACTTTTATCTTACAAACGTTTTGTCAAGTTTCACGTTTGCATACCAAACGTATAGTTTTATGGGTATAAATTCAATTTTAATTAACGTTGTTGATACGTAAACATAATAATTGTTCATATGTTGACATAAAAACAACGTTAAATACACATTTACTTTTAAACTGTTCCCTTTTAAACGTTGTCATCGTTTCATAGAGGTTTACATATCAATCTTAATTATACTGACATAAATTCAACATTTAATTAACGTTGTTTAGACGTTTGGATAATAACAGTTCATATGTGAACATAAGAACAACGTTATAAAAACCAAAATAACGGTAACCATAAAACAACGGATCTAACCAAAAATCAACGTTGTTTTAACGTTTACTTGCTGTCTGGGAGTTCTCTTGTTGAAATTATAGCGGAGTCGGAACGTTCGACTTCCGATATAATATTATATTCAAGCACTGATTCTATTACTTTCAGGACTATAAAACATAATCTTATTTTAAAACAGCCAACGCTCTCTTACTTTCCCGTTTGTCACAAAAAACACAACATTAGTTGCTTAGTTATAATAAAAGTACGATCTAAAAACACTTTGTAAAATTTACAATTAATAAAAAGTACTAAAGAGATCGGGAAAATAGTTATTATAGACTACTTGGTAAATAATGTCAGATACATTTAACAATATTTTTATCTATTTGTCATGTTACATTTTAATTTTTTAATATTATTGATATTTTAAATATTTTAAAGGTAGGCCTAGTTGATATTTTAAATCTCATGTCTTTCATTATGTATTCGTAGTAGGCCTATTACATTTTTTTTATATTGTGGATATTTTAAATATTTTAACGGTAGACCTAGTTGATATTTTAAATCTCATGTCTTTCATTATGTATTCGTAGTACTATTCAATCCTAAATTTTTATATAGTCTTACTCTTTTAAATTACAAAACATTTTAGAATTTCCTTCATTACTTGTAGATTAAGAGGTTTTTCTTTTATTGTTATTGTATTTTTAAGTATTTTGTATCATTTTCTATTATGTACCAAATTAAAATATAAGAAACAGGACCATACCAAAAGCATGATTCTCATCTTCCTGATATGTTTTTACTGTATAAAGATGTTAAATAAATAAATAAATAAATAAATAAATAATGGGGAATGAACAGGTCGACAGACCAACTAACAAATCAGCAAATATTACAAAGAAATTGCCTGCATATTGAAATTATTGTTATAAATATTAAACATTATGTAGACTGGCTGACTGCCTGATCGACCAACCAAATAACCGACAAAACAGATACTGTATATTTTAGAAAATTGATGTCTGCTTCGGCTTTTGCTAATTTTTTATTCAGTTTCTCGAACTGACGGCAATCTTGCTTTG
>JAOTQE010120405.1:0-12652 GCA_025631205.1 Nesometra sesokonis
TGCCATGTTGGATGTGTTCTTCGAAAAGTTTTAAAAATTAGAGTATTTATGGAGAATAATTGAAAGAAACGTATCTGATTCAGTTGTATTTTATTATATATGATAAGCTATTTTTTCAAAATTTATTAATAATAATGATAATGTCTTATTAGACGGGGCGACATTATTTTAGTAGTTTTAGTTTTTAGGCAAAACCACCAAGTTGTCGCACAGGAAGTTATTGATGAGAAATAAGCAAATAAACAGGAAATATAAACAAATATATAGGAAATTTGTGTATATTGTGTCCAATAACTTCAGTTGTAAATGTCCGATTTGATAACCCCTCATTTTAAAGCTTGCGAAACGTACGATATGGCTATATCAATAATTCAATTTTGGGTTTTCCTAAAACTTAGTGGTTTTGCTGTGTCACGCCTCAAATGTAATGGTAGAATTGTATTGCAGTACCGTATGCATCTTATAAGGTCAAAATGGAAAGAACACACATACACAATTTGGCGACATTTTAAAACAGATCTTTACAAAATGTTGCTCTGCTGGGAATACATTCACTTCAATGTGAAAGTATCAGTTTCATAAATAAAACAAACATGTTCACTCATAAATCCCACGGGATTGAGGTGTGTTTGTGTTTCACATGCATCGTTCATAACGTATAATTTTACTTATCTTTATTTTCATCTGTATAGCATAACATCTGTATAAATCATCATCAACATCATTGTTGTCATCGTTATTGTCCACGTCATCGTCATCTCCATTGTCGTAGTCACCCTTGTAGTTATCGTCGTCGTAATTCTCGTAGTCGTCTCGTTATCGTCAACATCGTTGTTGTCGCAGTCATAAATGCTATTTTACACAGAACTTAAAACTCTCTGGAATTTCCATCTTATTCAATCTGTTGCTCTTGTTGATTATGTTGTTCCTATGAATATAATTAATATTCATAAATTTTTGTCATCATATTATTTGTTTTCATGTTATTATCCTCTTTCCCGATCTTGGGTTTACTATTTTGAAACATCTATAATCTGTAGTTCTTGAAAGATGTCATACATCTCCGCGTTTAACTCGTTATCGTAGTGGGAGGTGAATAATAACTCATTAGGCCTATCATCGAATTTTCTCTCTACCACTCCAGTAACTGATTATAAAGTAAAAGAAATATTCGGTAATTACTGCAGTTGTCCAGGTGAAATTTGCTTCTTAATTTAAATAAGTTGGCAAAAAGATATGCACGACTTATGAGTATGGTAAGTTCGAATCCAGTTTTGGATCTAACAAACTTATAGCACCCCATATGTATTAGTCGCATCTCCATCAATGGAACACCTCATAAAGCCGATTTAATATCAAATTTGACTTTATAGCAGTGTAAAATTTACATAAATTGATTTAATATGTTTAGTTAGCGTGTGTGTTACATCAAATGCTTTAGATCAAATTTAATTAATTTGTGTCTAAATGAATTTTATTAAAATTTATGAGTACAATAACATACATAACCCAATAAATAGCATTTGTTGTATTTCACCTGTCTTATTTTAACAGCACGGTGTGAAAGAAATGTATTTTCAAAGGTTTTAAGTATGATTATAAGATTAAACCATTTACTGACGATTTAAGAATTGGTCTATAAATCTTCATTTAAACTCATTTCATTATTTTAGGTTACAGCCTTTTGTATATAAACTTCTACATTAGTTTCTTACTTTACTTAAAGCATCAAGTAAGACTTCTGCATTCTGGTTCATACTGGTATACTCTATTCAATTGGGCGTTGGTAAGACGATAACAGAGTTGCATTATAAACTAAGAGTTAAAATTTTCCTTTAATGGTGTACATATTGCAAAATTTCGCAACACATTTCTAATCTTAGTTTTGGTCATATTAAATGTCAATAATTATCTTTATTTCAAACATATTGACTGTTGATTGGATTTTAGATATGTGACATAGAATATACAGAAAAATAAACCTCATATTCAATAATAGAATGTAGAGTAGATAGCGAGGGAAAAATCTACCAATAGTTATGTGCTCCATAATTGAATATATGATTTATCTAATGTTTTATTTAATGTGTTTCTTATTATTTGTCGCAGAGCCAAGCCTATGAGACATAAGTTAAAAAATTGAATTGTTTTATGGATTTTTAAACTACACATTATTATCTTTAAAATGCAAAAAAAATCAGTTTCATACGATGTTTCCTTTCGAAGTTATAAACAATTGAATTTCGAACATTTAAAATTTAAGTTTTGAGAAAACTGCATTTGAAAATTGTTTATCAGTATACATTGATTAAGCAAGGCCATGTTAAATTGCATTTTTTAAACATATTTTTTATCATGATTTTGTATCAACTGTATATTTTTGAAATAAAATAAAATTTTATAAAATTGACCATTTTTAAAATTCTGCATATTTTGGAAAACTAGCATTTGCGACTTATGTCTCATTTGGTTTGGCTCTGCCACATTTTGGTAAGTCAAATGCACAATGGTATGGAAGTATAGGATTTTCTATAATGATGTGGTAGGACTTGCTGTCGAGTTTTCCGATAAATTTGGAACATTAACATTGGTTCCATTATGTTTAACGTGTTTTTACTGTTTATTGGGCTATATGGCAATCCATTTTTGTTTCGAGTTATCAGACAGTGTTTAAGTGATGTCTATCGATTAGTTGGTTAGTCTGTTTGTTGGTCTATTCTGTTTGCGGTGATTCCCTATTATATTATTTCCGGGGCTTCTGTTTTTCCAATTTGTTTCAACTTAACTGTTGGCAGTGACTGAGTAATGTGTTTTCTTTATTTCATCGGTTAGTTACTCTGTCTGCTGTGGGTCCCATTTTGGTTCGGTTTTAGTAGTATAAAATGTAATTTTCCCGGTTTATGTTAGTTCTAGTTATTTTAAATTCAGGTGTTTCCTACTGACATCGGCCAATCATTCTATCAGTATACCGTCGCCCAGTAGCCAGTCGGCCTTTCGGCCAGTCTGTTGTTACAGGGTGCTTACTTTTTTTTATAATTTCGGTCTTTGATATGCAGTTTTAGATAACTTTATTCATGTCTGTAAGGCAGCAATATGTCTAAATGGTAACGTGTATGTAAATAGTCATTATTTACTACAAGATTACCGAGGTCAACATGTTTAAAACCAAAACCAGAGCATTACGTCTGAATGACTTAATTAAGACTAGGTTTAATGCATATGAATGAAATGTGTACACGACTCCTACGTAATTTTCACTGAATTTGTATTTTAAATCACCAGTTAGTCGGCTAAGTTGTTGTAGTAGCTGTGCTTTGTGCTAGACCATGTAGACCATTGATCCCCGGTTATAATCCATCCTTTTAACTGAAAATAATACAACTTCATAATGTAACGTCTTTCGAATGAGACGAGCTATCCCTTCCATGTTCAATGTCAGTTAATTATTGCCATCGCGTTGTAGGCACCACCCCAGACAACATTTGAAGAACAACACTAGTTGGAAGTTCATTTTTTTTTTACTTTCGTGGGTACTTTTATAACATTAGTGAGGTTTCGCAAACTTACGAAAACGAAAACGAAAAATTTTTGAAAGTTCCTAAATGTGTTCCAAAATATATCAAATTGTCTACCTATAAATTGTTGATGATCGTCGTAAAATACTGACCAACTTTGACAATTAGTTAAGGTGTTTTATTCAAATGTTACAAAAATGTATGACGTATCCGTTTTCGTATTCGTATTTCGTAAATCTGCGAAACCTCACTAATAACTAAAAAATGGAGTAAAATACAATAACATTTAGTAGTATTCCTCTAACATAAAAAAAAATCAGTGAAATTTTCACTGATTTGTCAATTTATAAAGTGACAATTTGAAGAAATGCAATTGAATTGAGAAAACGACAGACAGGTTAAAGTTAGACTATGGATGGTTACATGGTCTTCTTCTTTCCGTATTAATTTGTCAAGATAATAAATATCTTTTAACTATACATAAAATACGTTCATATAGCTTAACATTCAGTCCAGGTTGTCAATAAATTTTTAAAAAGATAATAAAACTGGACTTCTGGACTTGCTTTTTTTGTGATTGCTACAGTTTCACGTCCATTCCTGGACGCATCATCAAAACCCAATCGCCGATATGTCATCATTCGGCTTGATGATGCGCGTCCAGGATCGGACGTAAAGCTTTAGCAATAAAATATATCCAGAACTTTCTTTCCTTTTTAAAATGTATACATAACAAATGTGTCAACAGTTTTCAAATGCATAGTTAAATGTATGAACAATTATTTCTTATGAATCGTTAATGTGTTCCGGTCGATTAATAACTAAGTCTTCAACAAATCAAACAGGGCATGTATGCTTAACATTTTTATAAGACATTAGTCCTCTTAAATCTGTCGTCTGTACACTTGTAAATATTATTTTCAAACACAAAATTTTGATATAACATTAAATGAATTTGACAGCGATGGATGGTACACAATATAATATATTGTAATCGCTGCGTGGAAGCATTGAACGAGTCGAGGAAAAGTTCAAAATATGCTACAGTGAGTTAGATATTTGTCCATACACCGTAGTCGAAAATACGGCAATATATATACTAAACTATTATTCAAATACATGTATTATCATAGACCAAGGTCACCTGTTACTTCGAATCTTGTCTCCATATTGTTCGTTTATTGAATCTAGCTTTTGTACATAATTAAATAATAGGGATAGTAAAATGTTGCAAACACATTAATACCCAAGAAAATAATTCCAAATTTATTATAAGTTCTGTAGTTACTCCTGTACAATACAAAATTTCATCTCGCCTCTTTATAAAATGCTGATAAGTGACTGATTTAGTGGGAGTGTGGTTTTAGGGTGGTCATGTCCACGCTCCCTCCTATCAGTTGTGTGAAAAAAACATACCCACTGCAAGTACTCGAGTATGAGCATGCATAAATAACTTATTTTTTTGTTGTCAAACCCAACATCGGGAACACTTTCATCCCGGTCGGAGATATCAATTTCAGAAGCCTCGATGAAAAATGTGTGGATCGACTACTGCTGGTTCCTTGAATAGATAAGGAAATCGCGTATGATGTTCAACGATATTAACACTGTTCATTAAATGTCGGCTCAACCAAAATATTGCTGTGGATTAGTTATTAATAGCAGTGAGGTATCTATTTTATACCTCCCTGTTAATATACTCCTCGAAAACCTGGGCCCAATAGTCCATTTCTAACAGATTTTAATGCATTTATTCATCCGGTATAGGTAATTATTGTCCTGGTATTATATACCTTTCTTTCACTCCAATGCGTAAAACAAAAACAACCTGCCGCTGCCAGGTGGCATAAGCAAAATCAAAAGGCTATCTTCCAAATTGTTTTTTTGATTTCCTCCATATTCGGCGTTGTTATTCTATTTGATACCTTTTTTCATGCAATTCAACATAATTTACAGTGATTGGAAGTCATAGGTTGCTCCAATTTATTGAATATTTTTTAAAATTTGTATCAAGGGTGAGACTTATTCCCATGCATGAGAATAAAAGCGATGTACGTTCGTCAACTGCGTGGTGTGTCGGTCGATATTAGAACTATCATTTGGCAGAACCAAAATATCCTGTCATTCTTTTTAGTAAAATAACATATTTTCCGGAGTTTTATTGCGTTTAAACATCATAAAATGTCGCCTGAGTTTGAATTAAATTAATTGGAATTCAAAAACCTTGTACAGACAGGTAGCACCTGCCATGAAAAATTAGTTTTATTAGTTTTTTATATAATATCCACATGCTGCAACGAATACATATTTTAAATCATCAGTCAATAGTTCAAAACCTAAAGATGTCAAAATACATGAAAAATACTGGTTAGTTCCGGCTGCATTTAACACAAATATATCTTTCTAAAAGAATAAAGTTCTTGCTATATCACGTCCGCACATGTGCGCAGTTTAAACCAACGCCAATCTTGTGTTAATTTTGTATTTTATCCTTAAATTAAACTTTAAACATTAACTACTCCTAGTTTCAGACGAATGTTTCAAAATTATCAGTATTCTCGTTCATGCTTTTCGAATCCCACATACTAATGATATTGCCTTTAGTTTGGTTACAGCCTGTCTGTGCATCGCAGTTCATATCATATAAAAAATATGCCATAGCTGATTCATAGCTTGGTGGAGGTTCAGAATCATCCATTGATGTCGACGCGCCCTCCTCAATCGATGGTAATCGTCCAGAATCATCTTCCATACATTTCTCGTAAGATGGCGGGTCTCGATCCGGCTGTGGTTCTGTTGGGTTTTCTATTCCTATTGTATAAAAATCATCAAATGAGTCCGTTTCATCCTCGTCGCTCGAATTTGATGAAGGTTTCGCCCTCTTTTTCAAATCTTTTAAGTACGCTCTTATTATCAGGAATATTGCAGGAAGGAACAAGACACATAAACCAAAGAGTCCTTCAAATGATACATCTTGACTTTTATTAAATTCTGGAGGAAAACAATGGTTAATGGTTAAATATTTAATATTAAATTATAACGAAAAATAATAAGGTCTTTATGCGCTTGAAACAAGTAAAAAGAAAAAAAATAATCAGAAGGAACTAAATAGGCAAGTTTTCTAACGATGTTTAAAAACAGAAACAGAGGGTGAATCACGAATAGTAAAACATTCCATTACTTAGGTGCGACAACTTTGAAGAATCTTCCCCCACATGACTTTAACTTCCAATGTGGCCAGAAAAGAAGTGTACATGTTGGGGAACGAAATTGAAGAAGGCCAGAAATATATTGGGAAATGAATTATGGGTACCGTAAAAACACTTTTAAAATAATCCGTTGCTTAATAGGTAACCAACGTAGATTTCGGAGGATGTGCAGAGATTTAGAATATTTAGTGACAAGGTGAGCTGCACCATTCAAGAAAAACAAAATAGAATGTAAAATTAATTTGCATGACACTATTTTTTGGAAACACGTGTACTGCTACTATTGATGAATTTACCATCAGTCGCCGCATGTAAAATCATCAATCATACTATGGTTTCTTGATTAAAATATTTTCTCCAAAGTTTCAAAATAAAATAAAAAAACTTGTAAAATACAACATTAACTATAGCATTAGCAAATAAATATAAAAGGTTTTTTTTATTACCCTCGCCCCACTGAAGTTGGGAGAGGGTATTACAATGAGCTGCGTGTGTGTGTGTGTTTGTCTGCATCCATATCTCAAAAACTATTTGGCCGATTTACTTCAAAGTTTCAAGCAATATCAGAACCAACCGTATCTAGATCCTCCTGGGGTTTGGTGCTGGTCCGCCTTACAATGTGAATTATGGATTCTAATCTATATGATTTGTGTCTACTGCCCTCTCTTAAGTGACAAAAATGCAGTTTTAGATACTAAACAGGCCTGATAGTTACTGATATACTCTGGTCCTATCTGTAGCTATTTGTCAATAAAATTCCAAACAACCTTTCTTGACCCTGAATAGAGTATGTAGTATGTTTATTCTGTGTGCCTGATACCTCCATGACATGATCATTAGTAGATATCACAGTGAAAGTAGGAAAATAGTTAAAACTATGGCTTTAGGCTGCTCACAAATGAAACACAAACTAACAAACACAAGAGGAAAAAACCTTCAAAACATAGGCGAGGGTGTAATCGTTTACGATTACTTTGTCCGACGAAAGTCGGAGGACTTATTTCCAGTTGGGTTCTAATTTTATTTTAAGGTGACGTTTATGTGAGCGACCTGCTGTTGAGTTACTAAGACAATTAATCATAACGTATTTTACGTTTTATTTATTTTTGTTTGATCAAGTTAACAGGAATTATAAAACATTGATACAAAAGTAGAACAATACTTACTAAGATCACAAAATATAAAATCTCCCGGAAGCCTCAAACCAGTTGCAATTCCTATAAACCTTACATCAAGTGGATATAGATCAGTCCAAGACATAAATGCAGATTCGTTACCACGGCCTATTTGTATTCTCCCGGATTTATATGAGATCCAAAATTGTTTAAATTCGTTGAATTCAAGTAATGTATATGGAGTTGTCACTGATTCCCTGTCTTCACACTGTCGACATCTTCTGATTGCTGCCGTATTGGCTTTCTCTGAGTTACCAATAGCTATCTCATACTGGTTATTCGTATCCCTGGCAAATGGTGATAGCATAATGTAAGCATATTTCATTACTTTGACGCTAAAATTAAAACTGGTCAAGTCCATTGCTAACTCTTTCATAGGGTATAGGTATTTTCCTAACGTACCTGTCCGAAATTGTTGGCAGTATGCCTCTGTAATAGAAAGTAATTAATTTATTATCATCCTGACATATTCCTGTAAAATTATCTATTGTTGTGAACGGTTTGTTCTAAAGCGCAGGTTTCAAGCTCCTGGAGCAATTATAATTTATTGCAAAGACAATACAATGTACACACTATAGTAATACATTTATGAAAAAAAATCAAATGAATATTCTCAGGCAAAGATGCCTGAACCATATCATTGCCTTTTGATTAGCTTGACATTTTTCGGAAAGAAGACCTTCGCTCAAGTGCTATTGAGTTTTCATCTAAGAATAGACATACAAAAGACAATTTAAACGATATCTTTATTACCTTGGGCTACTTGTGTGAAAAACACGATGAAACAGAAAATACTAATTAGCCAGGGATGTATTGGTCTAAATTTAACCATGGATTAAAGAGTTATATACGGTATGTTTTAACAGACAGGTATGAAGGTAGCACAAAACACTTTATCAGCACTCTACTGGTTATAAGGGCATACTACACGGGATAATTGATATCATACATTTATTCCATCGGCTACTTAAAATGATAAGAATATGTTGAAATCTGAGACTAGTAGTCTCAGGTTGAAACAAAGGATACTAATCAGCCATGGATGGGTCTACAATTAATAGGCCTAGATAAGGTGAAGTATGAAAAACAATGTATGTAAGGTCCTTCTTACCTGAAGTATTTGGAAGTGTTAAGGCTAAAGTAAAACAGACGATACTGGTTAGCCAGGAAGAGCGTCCAGCACTCGCCAGCATTCTTATGACATGTATTCATTTACCAAGCCCAGAGGCGGAGAAGACACGAACCCATATCTCTGTCAGAAGCCCTATAACAATCTATTTTGAATATGTCAGGGCGGGTGCTATGCTGCTATTGATTGTTGCCACAGTCCTGTTGAAGAATAATCAATAAACATACAGTCAATTGCATATTTATTGTGTGCAATAATGCCATGTACTGTATAATAACGGACTAAATCAATTTGACATTTAAGTTTGGATAACGTTGTAGGAAACAATGGAAACGTAAAGCTTGGATTAGTCAAACCACAGACATGCTAAACACGCTAAGCATTAACTTAGTCAAGAACGATGCCACATCTGATTAATCATGCTTATGGAAATAACCAGAATTATGAATTTTTAGACAATTATACCCATACTTATTATGAAACTTAAGTTTTACTCTACGATAAATAATTAAACACAAGAGAGTGCGATTTAAATGTTTAATTTTGATAGGGACTAGCATTTAATAATCTCTTATGTCAAATTTACCGAATACTTAGTGCATCTTTAAGAATGCTCGCCGAACAAGTTGGTCACGGTTTACCATGGATGCGGACTCGTGAAACACACGTCTTCAGATGACTAGCCTGGTATCCTGAGCTTTGTGAGACCATACATACAATTAAAATTCTCAGTGACGAGTACAGTGTGTAAGGTTTCCAAGTTACTAAACACAGTGTTTTAATGGTCTCCCCACTGTAATGTGCACCCTTCTAAAACATTAGTGGAGCAAAAAGGAGCCAAACCGTGCACTTTGTGACAGAAGCATGACATCTTCAGCATTTGGTGTACGAATAAAATCAAAGGTAGAGTCGTTTTTTAAATGGCCTTGAGAGAGGTCAGAGGTCATCAAAGGTCATTTAAGGTCAAAGTCTCATATCGTGACAACTACTGCTCATAGAGTTCTGGTTTTGGTGTCAAACTGTTGAAAATATACACATTCCTTTGGTCTAATAGAACATTTTACTAAAAATGATTTGACATGAGGTTATTGACCGGTACGGTAAGTTATTTTACGAACAGTATACATCTTGGAATCTGCTGATTGTAGTGCGTTGGGTCTAGTCTCAACATGTTTGTAATACACTTATTTATGTGGTATAGTAGAAAATTTGTCCCAAGATGACCATGTTCATAGTTGCCTAAATTGCATTAGCGCCAAAGTATTTTATTAGAAGGTCCTGGGGAACCTACATTAATGTTATCGAAACAACATTATTTATAAGTGAAACGATTTCTTAAAATATAAATACATAGGTATATTTATATTAACAAATAACTGGACGCGTATGGTAAATTAATATTTAACTAAAAACTAAATAACATTATTGATATCTAGAATTGTTAAACAATGTAGGCCTAGATAAAATAGACCTAGACGTATGTGAAACAAGAAGGAAGTAAAGAATATTCCAATATGCGTCAGTCAATTAAATAGGCCTAGTACATATTTCATAAGAGTAAAAAAAAGATACAATCGTTATCAAGACAACATTGTAAGTAATTACTAGTATTTGTTGGAGAGGACTATTTGAATACAGATAATATACTGGGAGGCACGAAGCACATAACATGGACTTGCGGTCCGCGATCCAAAACGAAAGTTGTCATATGACTACTTTTGTGGGAGAGGTAGTGGATCTCCAATGCTAAAACTGCTACCATTCAGTCACCTACGCCTGACACTACCACCACCTGTTGACAGTTATATACACAATGATCTGGATTTCCGCTACGTCCTGACCCATCTTCAAATTAAAAAAAATACAAGGAACGAATGACAGATATAGAATAGAAAGTTCAGAGACAAATGAATGAGGGACTCTTCCTTTGAACAGATCAACATTTTAAATGCCTTAAGTCCGTTAGATATAGGCCTAGATTGTAAGTGTAAACCGAGATAATTCGTCAGTTACTGCACAACTCACAATCTCTTACGTGCGTATAGAAAGAGAGATTAAATTGTGGACGCTCATTATTATGTGTTGATAACTGCAATTGCGCGGGTTTTTGGTCTCTTTACGCGCCTTTCGTACAGTCACTGATGAATCATTTGCAATCCCTGAATTCGGCTTCACAGTGTCCGTTACTCCCCTGATTGGACACCCTGTATGTAAATGTCCAGATCTGTATGCCATGTACCGATTCTCGTGAAAAATATTAAATATATATTATTATTATATTTGATGCAGTATATGGAATGATCATTGACTGTATGCAGAAAACAATTCATCACACGTCACACATGCATGCGGGGTGGGGGAACATCTCAACTCTATTTCTATGATAATATAATATATAGCATTAGGCCTATGCTAAATATATGTGTTTGTAACATAATTAATTTGGTAGCGTGTATTCGTTCTGGGCAATTCTTAATACCGACCTTACATAAATAACAGGATTGTAATACTCTTTATTAAGATTATGGATACACAATGTCGTAATCTATATGGATAGTTTTACGGCTGATCAATGACATTAAGAAAGACAGACACATGAATTAAGGATATTCCTAAACAAATCTGTTTTAACACAACAATATTTACTGTTCTTGACATTGCCTAAAGGGCGATTTACTGGACATGTCCATGCTAATCTATGTATAGATCCAAGTAAATAGATTTTGTCTGCTGTAGCCTAATGAATAAACATTTTATATTGCAAAATATAAAGAATAACTTGTAACTAGCTAGGCAAAGGAACCATTAGTAAAGGATGAATTTGAGCTTCTGAAAAGGTTGAATGTCATGCGAATCAGGAGCAAAATTAGGTAGGGAATTGTTTGAAATTATGTAGTAAGAGATATGGATATATCGCAAAAAAATTGCAGTAGGCGTGGGTCCAGGGCTCGCCTATGGCCTGGGGAATGTGTGTCTATGGTGTAATCTGAGAAGCACACAGTGTTCAAATTAATTCAAAATAAAAAACAACATAAAAAAATGAGTATTCCAAAACAGAAGATAAATATTTACAAAAGAAAAATACAGATCTTCTCTATTCTAAAAAAAGAAAATTATACATATTTTTTTTCTTTTGTAAACAAAATAGTATTAGGCCTTATACTGTAATGTGAGTTTTATTATCAATGCATTACGGGTAAGGCACAATTGTTTGGTGAAGCTTTAATTGAATTATTGAATACATCACGTCTTATAGAGAACATGTACAAATGCAGGGTTAATTAACAATTGCTCTGTGTATTGTCAATTTTCCAGCTTTAGGTGGACCCGAAAATTATGGGCACGATAAATTACCTTCCATTACCCCACGTTCACTCTAGGACTACATGTGCTTCTGATCGGACCCAGTCCAGTGGCGGCGCCAAAATTTTCCCGAGGGCAGGGCAATTCTCCAACATGGAGGGTACCCCGACAGATAGCGCAGGTTTGAGGTGGGCGTGTCCCAGTTTTTTACGTGTCTTTTTATGCTGTTTGGTATGTTGGAGGCTCGGCTGAAACTACAAAAGCCACCGACGATGTCTTAAATTCTCCCCGAGAGGGGGGAGGGGGTGGGCGGGAAGATCC
>JAOTQE010120416.1:0-12652 GCA_025631205.1 Nesometra sesokonis
TGTATATCCTTTTTAACACCATTAGTCTACAATTCAATTATTTTGCTATTGACTATTGGTTTGTGATTTTGTACTGTTTTTTATCAACTGTTTTTGAATAAATATACCTGAATATATATAGAACAATGTGAGGGTACACTCGTTAACAATGCCTTGTTAAATACTGTTTCAAGATGCAGTGATTTCTACTAAATCAATGTTTGAGAAAGCTATTAATTATAAAATTAATTGGAGTACCAGAAAATTTCATCACATAATTTGATGACTTGGGAATACTGCCTACATAGATTAGTTCTAATTAATGAAATCATTTATTTTGCATGTACTTGGGATCAACTGCAGAGGACTTTCACACACACTTAATAGCAATACTACACTTTCTGATGCATTTTTGAGGAAAATAGAGGTTATCCATCAGCAAGATGATGTCATTTGGATGCAAATACATGAACTATACTCATGAGGAGAACATAGATTTAATATAAAAACTAGATAATAAACTTCCATACTTCAAAATGCAGTTTCATAGAAGTGCCTAAAAAGAATAAAATCCAATGGATAAAACCACACTCAGTTTGCTGTGTTGGCAAAAGCAACATAATATCACATAAAATATGGAAGCAAAATTAGCGATGGCATGTGACGTCACGAAAACTCACCGTCATGGGTACAAGAACCAAAACAAACCCAAAAATGTTGTTGAAATGCACATTGAAATTAGCAAGTATGGTCATTTTTAAAGCATTAGTAAACATCTACCTTTAGTCTTAGATAAGTATAACACAGTTGATCTGGTTTAAATTTAAATTTAAAAGGAAATATTGATAATTCAAGTTAGACCAAAAGTTGTATCTTCGTGATCCACTCATGAGAGCTAAGCCGCTATGTGCACTAGCGGATCAACACTGTCTGCATGATTCGAGCCTAAAAACATTCATTGTTCTCAGCAACTTTGACAGGTTTAATCCATTCCATTCAGGGGCGGCGGAACGTTTTTTAATTAGGGGGGACGAAGTTAAATTTTAAAAATTCGCTCGGCTAATTTCGTGCTTTCCTGGTCCCTAAAGGTGGTTTTCACGCCCACAATATTCATATTTTACCATAGTTTTGGAGTTGTGAAATGTGAATTTTTTTGTTGGAGTCCCATTTTAGGGGGGGGGGGCGATCCCCCCATGAGTTGTCACTGGGAGGGACGCGTCCCTCATCTCCCCCCTCTTCCGCCGCCCATGGAACCACCACAAAATTGAAAAAAAATGGTTCGACCGATCGGGAATTTTTTGTTAGGTCCCATTTACGGTATATTCTGTAATTTGAATTTGCCATAAGCGTAATCTATTTTTGAGATTACTGCATTAGAAGCAATTCTCGGGATAAGCCAACATTTCTTACAGTTATTACGACTTGTTGTATTTAGCCAAACGGTGAAATATGAAAGTTAAAAATAAACGCCTACCGTGATTTTAGATTCGGTTTTGTTTCAGTCTTTCGTGGAAAGCAGGAAAATTATTTTTTTAACTAGACTTAATCACAAAAATAATTGTGTAAATAATAAACCTCTAGACGAGCATACGGAGCATCTTGGACTATAAAGTCAAAAAATTGCGTTATTTTATATGCTAAAAGACACATAGAGTCCTTCAAAATGTCCCGTTTTCCAAATCAGTTCAGACTTCCGAGCGAAGTTAGCAATCTAGACTGGGGCCAGGGGGACGCCGAGGGCCCAGATGGGGACCCAGAGCCCGAAGGCCCCGGAAAATTTGCGTTATTTTATATGCTAAAAGACGCAATCACAGTCCATCAAAATGTCCCGTTTTGCAGATCAGCCTGTCTTGATTTAAAAGTTCAGACCTTTTTTGGGCTGGGGACCAGGAAACCACCAAGAACACCCGGTCGGGGTCCAGGGGTCGAAGGCCCCGGAAAATGTTCGTTATTTTACATGCTAAAAACACATTAAAGTCCATCAACATGTCCTGTTTTCCAGATCATCCTCCTCCCATAGAATTTAAAAAAAATAATAAACCTCTATATCAGAGCATCTTGGACTATACAGTCGAAAAGTGGTGATCTCACTTAAAATATATTTGGAAAGTTTTTTTCTCTTTACATTTTTTACTCTTTTATTTATTTTTTGGTTGATGACGGCGGGGGGGGGGGCACGTTCCCCCGTGCCGCCCCCTGAATCCGCGCCTGCCCACACGGGAGCTAGAGTTCCGCTGAGTGGGCTACTATTTTTGGGGTAAAACAGAATAAAACGGCCTAGAGGTCACCGTGCCCCATATAGGCACCGTGATCATTCACTACTATAAAAGATAATATCACTCAAAGACCAAATTCCGGATGTGTCTGAAACCTGAAGTCCACACGTAGCCTATTACAGGTTAAGTGATTTTTCTGGGGCCTTTGATCACCAGCCTAAATTGTCTGAATCTTAAACTCAATACAGGCTTAACTGAAAAATGGAACATTTTAATGAACTCTAATGTCTCTTTATAACGCAATTTTTTGGGGACTCCGGACAGGCGCACTCGGCGGCCCCTGGCCTCCAGCCTAAATTGCTCGCTTTGCTCGCGGTTCCTCGCTCGCAAGTCTGAACTTCGAAACCAAAACAAGCTGATTTGGAAAACTGGACATGTTGATGGACTTTAATGTGTCTTTTAGCATGTAATATACCGCATTTTTTTGGGGGGGGGGGGCATTCGGCCTCTGGACCCCGGGGGCTCTCGGTGTCCCCCTGTCTCTCCCTTCCTAAATCGCTCGCTTCGTTCACAAGTCTAAACTTCGAAACTAAGACAGGCTAAACTGGAAAACGGGACATTCTGATTGATTGTAATGTTTTTCAGCGTGTGAAATAACGTATTTTTCCCAGGCCTTCGGCCCCGGACCCCAAACAGGGACCCCCGGCGAACCTCCTTGCCCCAGCGTAAATTGCTCCTTCAATCGCAAGTCTGTCCCCACCTTTCATTCCATACTCTCTGTGCCCCTGTGTAGGCCTGTTTTAACGAGGTTTGTCTGTACATGTGGGATTTGATTAGGAGTTCCGCATAGTCCCAAGTCGAACCTCCCCATTAATATTCCTAAATACGGGTCTGAAAATATTACACACTAATTTACAAGATAATTAGAAAAAAAATAATTCGATTTTATATTTCTACCACTCTCTCGCCTGTTTCTTGAGCGTGCATTTTCATTTTACTGTATGTCTAACTGGTATATTCAGCTAAAATATTCAAGGCAAAACAAATCTTAGAGGTTCTTCAGTAAATTAAAATTAACATAGGCCTACAAAATCTAAATTTTAAGGCAAAAGTTCTTATTTCTTAATTAATTTTGGAAAATTTTAGCCTATTTTTAAAATAAAAATGTATATTTACACTCAGTTATGCGCAGGGGCGTATCCAGGATTCGGGGCGAAGAGGGTTGCTCAGACCCATAAGTAATTAAAGGGTGGGGGCTCATTTCCTCTGAATGGGGGTTCTCGAGGGCTCAACCTATACTATTTATTTTTTACTTCCCAAGGGGATGCTCGAGCACCATAAACACCCCGTGGATACGTCACTTATGATCAATAGATATCATTAACCGATGTAATCTATTTTTAACATAAATAAAAACCCACCAACTGAAAACGAACATTTAATTAAATGGGTATTCTTCAATTATTCAAAGAGACAATCAGGAAAATAACAGCATGTGTATACAGTGCCATAATGGTCCTTACTTGGAAACCCAAATACCATGATCTGTTTCACAGACAACAACCTCTAATTCAAAAGGAAACATATGGTAAAACATAATCATTACTTAGAAACATTACCACAGTCAGTTTTACATCAGCGCATGCATATTGAAAACACCTCAGAAAAGGTATCTGGTAAAAATAGTCATTGGAAACTACAGTAAATTTTTATTGCAAACAATAGATAAGCTACATAAAAAAATACAAAAAGGAAGTGGCTGGTAGGAAACTAGTGTTAATGGCATGCGTATGATTTAATAATTTAAGATCTGAAATCAATTGCAACAGTATTCCAAAGTCTACTGCGAAAACAAGGAAAGATGAAAACATTCAATTGTTTTTGTGATATGAAATGAGGTTATATTAAAAAATATTGAGGGCCTCATGTTTGAAAGCTTAGCTTATATTGAATGCCCTTTTCCATCTCATTTCAACTTCATGTTACTATATTATATTATGTTATGTTATGTTACTATATTATATTATGTTATGCTACTATGATGTTATGTTACTATGTTGTTACTATGTTACTATGTTTTTACTATGTTGTTATGTTGCTATGTTATGTTGTTATGTTATGTTGCTATGTTGTGTTATGTTGTGTTGTGTTATGTTATGTTATGTTATCGAGGGCCCCGGTCGGGATCCATTGGGCCAAAGGGCCGGAAAAATATGCGTTATTTACATCTGAGTCCCTCATAATGCCCCGTTTTCCATATCAACCTGTTTAATTTATAGTGATTGTCACGGTGCCTACATGGAGACACGGTGACCTATATTTTATATCTACTAGGTCGTTTTACTAAGTTTTACCTCAAACATATTAGCCCCATGTAGCGGAACTCCAGCTCCCGTGGGGGAGGGGGTCGTTCGAACCAATTATATTGTATATTTAAGCGCAGGTTCAGTTCACCCTAGACTTTACACAAATAATTTTGTTTTGAAACTATCAAGCGCCCTCTAAATTTTCCGAAGCCAGCAAAAAAAAAAAAAAAAAGAGATACATTATTTACTTAATCGTACTGGTGGTTCTAGATCTCTTCTAGCTGGAGATATTCGATAAAAACTGATGGCGCTCGTCAAGTTTTTGTTTAATATCATAACAGGTTGCTACAAACAAAAAGGTCTCTGGTAATCCTAAACTTGAAACTCTCATTCATGTAAGTCAAGTTTTAATCTATGAATAGGCCCTAATATACAATTGAATTGCAACACAAACATTTGCATACAAGCTGTATTGTGTAAAATAGACTTTTCGGGAAACCAGTTTACAGTGGATTTAGGGTTGTCTTTTGTTTTTAGACACCAAAAAGCGTCACAGTTTTTCTCACATGTTTATGTCTGTCAGACATGTTTTATTAACTTATGAAACGGGCTATGTGCGCCCGTACGTTAATTTGTTGCTTTGAAATTGTTTGAATCCTATATTTTTTTGTCGATTTTGCGTTTATTTAACAGTTTGGAATAAATAATGAAGTTCCGCAAATTAACAAAATACAGTAACAACGGATACGTCACACTTCCATTTTTTAAAAGTGCTATTAAAAAATAGGCCTATAATTTTCCACAAGAGAATTGTTGATAATCGTCCTAAAATTCAGACCAACCGTGATAGATTCAAGTTGTATTCAAACGTTACAAGTATGCCGGTTTCGTTTTTGTAAAGTTGCGAAACCTCACTAGGCATGCTATAAAATACTTATTTCACTGCTAAGCTTTCTGTACAAATTGGATCATTTTTCAATGCAAGTATGTTGCATGGGTTATGACAAAACACGATGACAGCTTTTGGTAAACGCCGAGGCAGTCTTTCTTCGTCATTGCAATAGGGCTGTGAAGTGTAGGCAGTAACAATTAATGCCATTGCATAGTTTTGGTTCAAGACGGTAATTCGGTTTAATTCGTGAAAAGACAATCAAAAGGCACCCATTGCATTCCATAGCAGGTGGATTGCCAAACCTTTCTGATGTTTAAATCACGACAAACCTCACACCACTAAAACTTCATCATCCAACTGGTGGCGCATTTCATTAACCACTTAAAAGTATAATATACAGACTTGGGCAAGTCTAGCCTTTGCAATGTACATAGGAGGTGATGTTGATGCTATAAAACATTGAAATAACGGAATGGGTTTATTCATTCATGTCTCTTTGTACCCGTGACAATAAACGGTAGGTCTAGGCCTCTGTCTCTATTTTTTTAAATCTGTTTGCCTACTTAGCTGTTAATTCTACTTTCTGAGGTGATTTTGAAAGTCAATCTTAAGCACCAATTCTCCAATTCCTGGATACACTGCCCCTGTCAGAATTTACAATCTGGTCAGTTGTTTTCAGATAATAATAATGATAATAATTTTATTATAATATGTCGTCCTATACAAAAGTCTCCTGACGTTGACTGCATTCTAATTGTTGTTGAATAGAAGATAAAGAAAACAGATCTTCATAGTTTGGTGGATTGGTCACGATATCAACAGCTATGTCGTATGAGGGTGGTTTATCATTAAAGTGAACTACCGGATTTGAATGAACGTTTCTTTCTATTCCGTTCACTCTCACTTCGTTCCTGCGATGTCTTCTACGATGATGACGTCTACGATAGTGACTAACCGGCTTATTTTTAGCAGCACAGTACGATGCTATTGCTCCAATGATAAGATTAAAGATAACAATGCTAATACCCACGTACACGAAAGGTTCCATTCCTTGAAGATAAAATAAGGATAATAATGAGATTAATGACACCCTAAAACTATTCACAGTCATCATTGGTCAGTAGGATATTTGTTGTACAAGTGTCATTGGATTCCCACCAGGGGGTGTTAATTGTTCTCGCTATTGGTGCGGTATCGATGACTGGTCTATGTAATGCAATGTAAAAGAGTAAAAATATCAGTCCTTTGTAATGAACTACACTCTATAGTTATAATTGGCAACTAGTTTAGGCCTATGGATCACTTCATACCAACCCACTCTTCAAGAGTAACATTGGGTAACAGAGTGACGGGTTTATGATGAAATACTATTCATTGAAGCTATTAAAATGGTTCCAGCAGGAGTATAGACACTCCATTAGAGTGAAGATTTTTAATTTTAATTAATTTAATCTTCGAAGAGTGACAATTTCACTCCCTTTAGCTCAAATGAGAAGCACTTAGATTACCAATCCAATTATTTGACATAGTAGGCCTAAACACTTTTTCGCGAGTGAGCAGAAAACGTACGAGTGAGGGCGCTTGGATGTTTAAAAAACAAACTTGTTCAAATCCATCTATACTCGGTGGAACTAAGAACTGAGACCATGTGGATAAGGTGCAATGTTCGTTTACATGGAAAATCTACAGTATTGCTAACAAGTACTTTACTGCAAATAAGTAATGTATTGCAAACAAGTAGTGTACTATAAACAAGTACTGTCAACCAAACAAGTACTGTACCTCAAACAAGTACTGTACTGCAAACAGGTACTGTCATGCAAGCAAGTACTGTACTGCAAACAAGTACTGTACTGTAAGCAAGTACTCTACTGCAAACAAGTATTGTACTACTAGCAACAGTATGCATTACTGTTGCTAGTAACAAGTATTGTACTACAAACAAGTACTGTACTGCAAAGAAGTACTGTTATGCAAGTAAGGTACTGTACTGCAAAGAAGTACTGTACTGCAAAGGAGTACTGTACTGCAAACAAGTACTGTACTGCTAACAAGTATTGTACTGCTAACAAATCCTGTACTGCAAAAAAGTATTGTACTACAAACAAATACTGTACTGCAAACAAGTACTGTTATGCAAGCAAGGTACTGTACTGCAAACGAGTACTGTACTGCAAACAAGTACTGTACTGCAAACAAGTAATGTTCTGCAAAAAAGTGATGTACTGGAAAATAGTACTACACTGTAAAAAAGTACTGTACTGCAAACAAGTACTGTACTGCAAAAAGCGAATTTACTGCAAACAACAAGTACGGTACTGTACTGCAAACAAGTACTTTACTACAAACATGTACTGTACTACAAACAAGTAATGTACTGGAAACATTAACAGGCTTAAGCCCCAAATTTAGCCTGATATTGTTTTCATGTGGCTGTAATAACGAGGGAGTACATGCAATGATGGGACCCCTTGGCAAGGCATTTAAGTGCATGTTTTGTCGGTGTTTTTTTCTTTTTTTCTTGTTGATATCTAAGTCGATCTAATCCCCTTCCCCCACCATACACACAACTCGCAATCATGGATCTGCCCATGGTAATGGTTTACTTACTATTCACAATCCTGCATCTGAAGAATAATTGAAGCACGTCCATTAGTATTTTTATTGAATTTGGTAGACATTAGCATACTTTATCTAAATTTAATAATATAAAAATTTTACCTCCACAATTAGCCTCGTCGGAACTGTCTCGACAGTTTGCAACCCTATCACACACTTGATGCCAGTAAACACATTCAGTAAAAGGTGATGATTTACATGCAAAATCTCCGATATCACATCCTACATCTGAAAATGACAGAATGTTTAAACACGTCATTTAAGTCAACTGATATAAAAAAAACAAGCTCTCGTAATCACAATAGATCTGATGACAATTTACCTCGATCTCACCAGGTGAAAGAGATCGGCGTTTGTTCTCTTAAAATAGTGAAATACACACTACATTTTAAAAGAACACACTTTATAACAACAATAAAGCTGAAATTGCTAAAAAAAGTAAGAACAAAATAAAAACAAACCGAGGCTGAGAAAACTCAAATTAGTTTTTTTTTTGTATTAAAGCGAACTTAACCCCCCCCCCCCCCCCGCAATTAAGGGCGCCACATACTGTGTTTATATCAACTTAATATCTACAGCCAGGACACCATTAATGTTACCAGATGTAATATGAAGTCCCATTAGGGAACGACACAAAATACCCGGTAAGCTTTTGCTTAAATACATGATTTTCCCTCGAAACAGCCATAGCTTTGGCCATAGCCTTCTAAAAGTATGTAAAATAAAAAAAACCAAATAAGAACATTTTGAGCCTAAAATTGGCAAAAAGAAAAAAGAACACTGAGGCTGAAAAATTGTACTGGTTCTTATTAAAAAAATGTATATCTCTTGTTTGGAGTCAAATTTACTCTATATATGATCACTCAGTAATTAAAAAAAAACATCTGGACTCAAGTGTTTTATTGTGGCAACGTTTCACGTCTTATCCAAGACGTTTCTTCAGGCCGACTGATGTTATAGTCAATATGTTGATAACATCAGTCGGCCTGAACAAACGTCTTGGATAATACGTGAAACGTTGCCCAATAAAACATGTAAGTCCAGATGAAAAGTGTTTATTATATATTTAATTATCAACTACCTAGATAAATGATAACGATCACTCGGTAATTATTTTAGTGATCACTTCACAGTGAATCCCATATCTTTACATTCAGTTATAGGTATAGGCCTAGCTCTAATGATTTTTAAGTAATAGCCTATTATAGCTCTGTCATTTCTACAAGATAGGTATGAAACCAAGTAAGTACTATGGTAAAAATAGTACTTACTTGAAATTTAAATAACTTGTTTTTATTACTTTAAGCAATTAAAAATAAAAATACGTACATGACATTGTTCTCGAAAAGCTTGGTTAGTGCGCCGATGGAAGTTTAGACGACGAGTTAAAAAGCGTAATGTTCCAGGTACAAACGTCATAAAACATACAATCACTAAAAAATAACTTTACACAATCCGTAATACATGCATTATGAGCTACATTCATAGAATGTGATAAGAATCTCTTAACAAATATGTAGTTGGTTAATAGGGGTCAATTCGTTTTTAATTCGACGGTGCATGTTTGATACCCATCATAAAGATACGTATCGTTAAGTGATTACTCAAATTATTAATCTTGATTAGCCATAATAACATCATTACAGTTGACAATTTAGGTATGCCGCTCGTAGCCCTGTCCGGTTTGAAAATTCTTTATAATTATTATAACCTAATACAAACTCGTCTGTAATTCGAAAGAACAAGGTACATAAATAATGATACTTAAGAGACAAATGAACCAATTTTATGGCGAAACATTTTAAGAAGATCGAAATTATTATTTATATGCTAAAAGACACATTAGAGTCCATCAAAATGTTCCGTTTTCTAGTTCAACCTGTCTTGATTTCGATGTTTAGACTTGTGAGCAATTTAGGCTGGGATCCAGGAGACCGCCGAGGGCCCCCGGTGGGGTCTAGGTCATGAAGGCCCCGGAAAAATGTGCGTTATCTTACATGCTAAAAGACACTATAGTTCATCAAAAGGTTCCGTTTTCCAGATCAGACCGTCTTGATTTCAATGTTCAGACTTGCGAGCAATTTAGGCTGGGAGCAAGGGGCCGCAAAGGGCCCCTGGTGAGAGTCGTGGGGCCGAAGGCCCCGGAAAAATTTGCGTTATTTTACATGCTAAACGACAAATTAGTTCATCAAAAGGTCCCGTTTTCTAGATCAGCCTGTCTTGATATCTCATAGAAAGATGAAAGTCTTTTTTCAACTTTTACATTTTTTTCAGTCATAAATTTACTAAAAGTGGGTGGGGGGACAATTGATATCATGTCCTCCCCCCACATTGAAAAGTGGGGGGACGTGTCCCCCCGTCCTCCACAAATCGACGCCCATGCTCCCAAGTCTGTCTCTCCTCCATTCTATCCTGACTGCGCCTCTGTTCAAAATGACTATCTACGCCACTAATGGTCACGTCATGTCCTGCTACTCGAAACAGGCGCTACATTCAACAGCAAGAGGTGTATGGACCAGTACGCCTGGGTTACCCTCTACTCGTAGCAAAAGATGTATTGGGTTTTTTTTTATAGTGCACATGAGCCGTTTGTGTACACTGGGCCTAAGGTTTATACTCTCTATCCGAGAAAACTTGTTCCACCACCAGAGCCAAAAAGGGTTATGGTAGATTTTTTTAATTAAAAATAACTCTCCAAAATTCAAAGCCAAACGAGAAATACAACAATTTCTGGCCCTGATCTTACATATTCATGCGGATATACTCGTAGAATAATAAACAAAAAACATATTAGTACAGTCTGTTAGGTCCAATAATTAGGCTGTTATTGCACTTTGTGCCAAAAGCACCAAATTTGGCAGAAACCTTCTTTGGGTAAAAAAAAAAACAATCCCTGAAGGGTGTCCAAAAATTTGAACAATTTAATGACGTCATTTTGGCCACGCTATATAATTAGCTAAACAATAAGGGTTTAAATAAACATGCCAAGTTTGGTATCGAATTAAAGCTCATGAACTGGACAATGATAATAATACACTTATAATATAATACGAGGTGTCTTTAGGACATTAGATGTCAATTTATGTTCTCATGCTATTTATACGTAACTATATAAAGGTCACATAAAGTCCATGGAAGCCATCTACATAGGCCTCACAAACGTGGGGTGGTATGTTTATAACCACCAAAAAATACTTTTTACACTGTACTAAATTCAAAATTTATGACCATACATTTGGTAGGAATGTAGATTAATTTGGATTTAAATCATTCCTTATTGAAACACGCATACTTAGACAAACTATACTGCGGGATACAGGTCGTTAAAAGTTATTTCTGGGCCACACCCATTTTTTTATATATTAAGTAACAAGTAGGTGAAATTCAAATAAAAACTACAATAACATGCAACATTTTACATCAAGTATCAAAGATATCTTAATATTTTATTTGATTTCACTAAAGCATGGGCGTCGATTTGTGGGGGACGGGGGGACACGTACCCTCACTTTTCAATGTGGGGGGGACATGATATCAACTGTCAACCCCCCCCCCCCCTTTTAGTAAATTTATGACTAAAAAATGTAAAACTTGAAAAAAGCGGTAAGCCTTTAATCTATCTATGAGACATCAATGGAATGATCTGATCTGGAAAACGGGGCCTTTTGATGGACTAATGTGTCTTTTATCATGTAAAATAACGCAAATTTTCCCGGGGCCTTCGGCCCCATGACTCTCACCTGGGCCCTCGGCGGCCCCTTGCTTCCATCCTAAATTGCTCGCAAGTCTGAACATCGAAATAAAGACAGGCTGATCTGGAAAACGGAACCTTTTGATGAACTATAATGTGTCTTTTAACATGTAAAATAGCGCACATTTTTCTGGGGCCTTCATGACCTGGACTCCCACCGGGGGCCCTAGACGTCCCCCTGCATCCCAGCTTAAATTGCTCGCAAGTCTAAACATCGAAATCAAGACAGGCTGAACTAGAAAACGGAACCTTTTGATGGACTCTAATGTGTATTTTAGCATGTAAATAACGCACATTTTTCCGGGGTTTTCGGCCCCAGGACCCCCACCGTGGGCCCTCGGCGGGCCTGCTCCCATCCTAAATTTCTCGCAAGTCTGAACATCGAAATCAAAACAGGCTGATCTGGAAAACGGAACCTTTTGATGAACTATACAGTGTGTCTTTTAGTTTTAGCATGTAAAATAACGCAAATTTTTCTGGGGCTTTCATGACCTAGACCCCCACCGGGGGCCCTCGGCGGCCCCCTGCATCCCAGACTAAATTTCTCGCAAGTCTAAACATCGAAATCAAGACAGGCTGAACTAGAAAACGGGACCTTTTCATGGACTCTAATGTGTCTTTTAGCATGTAAAATAACGCAAATTAATTTTTTCCGGGGCTTCAGGGGCACAGCCAGAGGGAGGTCGGGGGTGGTCAGGGCCCCTAAATTTTTAGAAAAAATTATTTTTCTAGTGTAGAAGATTGATAATGTGAAGAATACTATAGTATTGCATGAATTGTAAGCCAGCCATCGTTAATAATGCACACTGGAACTTAGACTTGCTCCAAGTCGCTTCTATATGGTCGTTTTTCGTAATATATGTAGCGCCGCCAACGGCGACCACAATAA
>JAOTQE010120427.1:0-12652 GCA_025631205.1 Nesometra sesokonis
ATCTTATATTTATATTTACATTTATTTACACTTTTGCAGATGGTAAAGTTATGTTTACGAAGACAAATAGTATGGATATAACAGGGTTGTTAGATGAAGACAGTCAAGAGGCATGTACAGAAGAACCACCCTCACCCTCACAATCTGAAGCGTCTTCGGTTCTATTCCCCGATATTAGACTCGCAAACGTTCCATCTCCACCCGACATTAATACCTTTTTTGAACGTTTAAAAAATGAACATGTATTAAACACGAATAGCTGTTAATCCTAAATTTTAGAAGGAACTAACAAACAGTCGGAAATCTGTTAAAAAAACTATTCCACAACGGGGACACTTGAACATTTAATATTATGTCAAAAGTTTCACCCGCTCAGCAAAAAATATGTAAATTTGTAACTTAAATATATAAAACACTGATCAACAAAAAGCTGAATTTTATAAAATAACGAATCATACTATAATTCGAGCAACGTTTGTCTGTCTGTCTGACTTTCTGTTTGTCCCTCTACTCCTCCCAGGTCCTAGGTTTGTTCTCCATCAAACTTGGTGGGTGGATGCAGGTTCACCGCGGAATTGCCCTTCAGGGGTTAATTTTAGAAAGGTCAAGGTCACTCGGGTCACAGGTCAAATAACTGTTTTTCGCTACTTTTTGACGGGTAAATTGACTAATTAAAACAAATTTCATTGAGGATTCACAGAACCGGAACT
Organism: Nesometra sesokonis; assembly: GCA_025631205.1. Classification (NCBI taxonomy): domain Eukaryota; kingdom Metazoa; phylum Echinodermata; class Crinoidea; order Comatulida; family Antedonidae; genus Nesometra; species Nesometra sesokonis. The sequence continues at coordinate 711 of JAOTQE010120427.1, forward strand.
TATCGAGACATGAGTACTTGTTATTCTCAGTCAGTCAGTCAGTAAGTTAGTCAGTCAGTCAGTCAGTCAGTCAAAAACTGACTTTTTCCCTGTCTCATTGTCAGTCTCATTAGGTTAGAAACACAACATCAATAATTCTGACAGTTTATTTGCAATTCAAGCCTTAGGCATGTTTATTGTTCTCCCATAGTAAAGCTCCATTTCTACTCTTTTTGTTTATGTACATTTTTAAAGGAATATATATTTTAATTCATTTACACATTTACTACTTTGCAGTGTTGCTATGAGTAGCTCTCCAAGCCAAGCTTCCAAAAGTTAATTTTATTCTAAAGCATAACAATGAAGGTTTCTTAAAGTATTTATTTTGGGTGATACACCAGAAAGTTGAAACATATTTTATACTTAAATGAAAAAGGCATGTTTAACAAATGCATGAGAAATTAAATAATTAAAAAAATAATTGATGATATATGAGATGTGAACAACATACTGTATATGGTGTTTAAGCAGTTTTCACAAAAAATAGTAATTTACATTTAAAAATTAGGCCTAATTGGAAGACATGTTTATCGTAGACTTAAATATAAATACTAGAATCTTTAATCTCTAATTATTTGCAATGAAGGGAAGGTGTGCTGAGAACATTGTGCACTATGGCACGCCATAGAATACATAAATACATCGAGTTTATAGATAGAATTACCATCATAAACTCGATGAGTAGATCTGTAAACTCAATCGGTAGATCTTTATACTCGATGGGTAGTTCTGTAAACTCAATGTATTTATGTCCACTCTGGCGTGCCATAATGCACCTAGATACAGTAACAGCACACAGAGCCCCCAGTAGAGAAGTACAGTAGTTACACTATGTCCTAATACAATTCTTGGACCGTCTGAGTACACTAATTTATTTTCCCTCTGAGGCATCCATAAATTAGGTACAGTACAATAATTGTACAATTTTATATCATTTCTCTAGTATTTATATTAACTCTATGATATTATATACTGTACCTGTGTACATAAATGTCATAGAGTTAATAAAAATACTATGACGTTATGTACACAGGTACATTCAATAGCGCAAAATTCCGGCATAAACAATACATTTGTTTCTATACCAAATTCAAGGACGCTGTGAATTGTGGACACACATGTTAATTTTTCCCTTATGACCTATTTAACACGTTGACTGCCAGACCCCTTTTTCTTCCGTTATAAAGGTACACTGTTTTTGACGAATATACTCGTCACTGGCGCACACACCAACACCCGGTTGGCGAGTATACTCGTCGCTGGCAGTCAACATGTTAATATAAAATTACTGTGTACCACGGTCAGAGTGAAAAGCAACCTTTAACTAACAGCGTACACACTTTAGTAATATTGGTGTACAAATTTAAGTAAAAGATATTTAATATACTAGCTTAAGATATTTTAATAAATTATCTTTTCTTTGAATCTTAGCTGATAATTATTACAGAATATCAAATGTATTTCTTGCATGACTCCCCTTAAGCACTGATTTTTAGAGTTTAACACTTCTTGATTAGTATGTATTTTATGTTATTTGATACCAAGAAAAGGAACCATGTAAAAATTATCCTGCTTCAGTTACTGCAGCAATTAAGTTACAACAGTATTAGGAACCATGTCAAAATTATCCTGATGCAGTTACTGCATTAATTAAGTTACAACAGCATTAGGGACCATGTCAACATTATCCGGTTGCAGTTACTACAGTAAATTAAGATACAACAGTATTAGGAACCATGTCAAAATTAACCTTCTGCAGTTACGGCAGTAATTCAGTTACAACACTATTAGGGACCATGTCAAAATTATCCTGCTGCAGTTACTGCAGTAATTCAGTTACAACAGTATTAGGAACCATGTCAACATTATCCTGCTGCAGTTACTGCAGTAATTTAATTACAACAATATTAGGAACCATGTCAACATTATCCTGCTGCAGTTACTGCAGTAATTCAGTTACAACAGCATTAGTTCAGTAGCTGACAGTGAATTGATGAAAACAACACGTTGAGATGAGATCTTGTTTGTAAATGCAGTCCCAAAAGAAAATATATTAGTGCTGGATTTCTGCTGTAACTGCAGTAGACTTAATAACAATAGGTTACTGCAGTAACTGCAGGAGACTTAATAGCAATAGATTACTGAAGTAAACTTAATAACAACAGACTACTGCAGTAACTGCAGTAGACTTATTAGCAATAGATTATTGCAGTAACTGCAGTAGACATAATAGCAATAGATTACTGCAGTAACTGCAGTAGACTTAATAGCAATAGATTAGTGCAGTAACTGCTGGAGACTTAATAGCAACATATTAGTGCAGTAACTGCTGGAGACTTAATAGCAACATATTACTGCAGTAACTGCAGTAGACTTAATAGCAACAGACTACTTCAGTAACTGCAATAGAATTTTGACATGAACTTTTAATGAAAAATCTTAATATTAGAAAGAGTAACAAGGTAAAAAAATCTAAAGCTTTTAAAAGTGCACGCCTGAATATCTGAAATCTAATAAGATTCACACTGCAAAGTTCCAAACATCTTAACAACTTGGTGAAGAACAACAAATCGTAACTCATTATTTAGATTTAACATATTTGCATAGCATTAATTTATGCAATAATAAAACCAAGTACAAAAAATCTGAAATATTAAGCCACAATGGTGTATACACAAATTTACATGCAAAGGAGATGTACTGTAAACAAAAATTACAATAATCACACTTATATATTTATATATGATGTCTTTATCTGGGATTCCACTGTATTTATTCATATTTTTTTTCATAATATATCCTATAATTTTGGAATGGTTTTTAGAAGGTAGCTAATAAATAGGCCACCCCATCGGATAAAGTCTTATATCATCAGATCATTATATGCCATAAATATTTTAAGTCGGAAATCATTATATATTTTTATTTATGGGAAGGGAAAGGGGTCAGATGAAGTAGTTCAAATGTTGAATCAAACTAAAAATTCACTGAATAAATTCTAGAAAACTATCACAAAATTCTATTTTTTTGTGACATAAATATTTTTGTTTTTTAAGTAGCAGCAGACACACTTGTATATTTAGAATAAACAACAAATATTAAAACACAACCAAATAAATAAATTGTTATATTTATCAGTACCTTCCTGTATTAATTAAAATAAAGTAAAAAAAAAATCTAAAATTTGCTACGATATAAAATAAACATAAGAGCAATTACATTATATATTAGAGTTTCATTTTGGTCGGCGGTTTTTTTTATACAAATGTGTTACACTTCAGAAAGCATAAATACAATTAGCGTAGTATAAAACATCAATACACTACAAAAAATAAATAAAAATTTAACAAAACCACTTCAAAAAATAAGATTTCCAAAAACCATGCAAGCTTTTAAAAAGCTGTGTTATCTTAAATTTATATAGAAATAAAAATAATAATAATAAAATGTGTATCATAATATTCACAACATTAAATAAGCATAAAAAATAATAAAACAAAACAAACATGAGTTTCAGGAAAAATCAGCTATATAAATAAATGATAAATAAATACAAGAGAATATGGAATCATATTTTTTGGACTGAACACAAATTTACATGTCTCGAAACTCTTAATAAATTTAATATAACTTTTTTTTACCAAAGAAAGATAATCTTCAATAACAGGACATAAACCTTCAAAATATTTATAGATATAGTATAATAACATTGGAATGAAGGATGTAGGAAGAATATACATTAGTAAAAAGAGAGTAAACAAATAAAAATAAAAAGTAGAGTGAAAACTGTAAGGACTACTATAAACCAATATACCACTTATAACCAATACACCCCCATTTTACAATGGTATAGTCCATTATTGGGTGGATTTGAGTAGAAGTGGTTTAAAAGCTTTACTCCTAAGGTAGAACTCATACCAGAAAAAATAGAGAACATTTTTTTGCTGCATGTCTAATACCCAGCTCGATTCTGTAAGCCCATTTCCGGTCGAACGTTGAACTGCAGTGGGTTATATTGAGTTGAAAATCAGTAAAGTTGAGATATTCCAACTTCATCGATTTTTCTACTCATCGCAACTCAACGATCGACTGGAAAACAGGCTTTACGACCAATCCAATGTTCATATTTTCTGTGTGTTTTCAATTCTAAACCTAGTTTGGATTTGGCATGAATTCACCTTTAATAATTAAGACACAGTACTTGTATAAAGCTATTCTTTAAACATATCCGAGTATTTAAAGGAGCATTTTATAACCATGCCAACATTTTTTTGCTGAATTTCACTACCTCACCACAGTATTTCACATTACAGATTCTTGAAGTTTAGCAATGTTTAGGTTAGATTATTTTTATTGAAAAAAACCAAGAGGTTTATAAACTTTATAAATTTAAATCCAGCAAATGTATTAAAGTAAGGACTTTTCTATGATAATCAATATCAACAGAAATGGAACTTAAATATTAATTTTTCAGAACAAAACAATATTTCAAGGGGCTTTTCTTCAAATTATTTCATTTGTACACTGCCATTGTTCACCTTTACATATAACCTTTCACCTGATCACATGACCATCCCCTATTTACATAATGACCTTTGACCTTATGCTTAAACATAAAAATAGAAAACTAATTGTGTCTATGTACAAAATTACTAATTAATGTATAAAGCCTATAAAATTAATTTTTTATCAATATTATCCTCAATCTTATCAACAATTTTACAATTTTTTTTATTTTAATTCTTATTAGCAAGAACTGTACACACCCTAAATTCTGTCATTTTTTAAACTATTTGTTTCACATCCAATGGCAAGTTAACTAGCCAATTACAGGATGGATAATTATACCATATTTATAAGTCAAGTACAGTAGAACCTCTGTTTTAAGTACCCCGATTTTATGGACCCTGGATTTTACACATGCCTCATAAAAACAATTATGTCATCAATGTTTGGATTTTTAAGTTTGATTCACCATGCAATGAACATTGTTTAATCCACCATATATTTTGGGGTTTTTTTTAGCATGCAACTCATCATGGCATACTTTTATATTGTTTAGTTATGCTGTAGAGTGAAAGGGTGAGTTCATTTGAACTGACCTGGATTTTACAGACCCTATGTTTTACATACCCCTCTTGGTCCCATACCGTACGTAAAATAGAGGTTCAACTGTACCATTATGAGGCTTAAGAAATGGCGACATTGTTTACATTCACAGAGTCTCCAGGATTGCCCTGAAGTCTCCAGGAATTTAAGATCATCTCTTCGAGTTTTCTCCCGGAATTTAGTTCTCCAGGAAATTCTCCAGGTGTTGTTAAAGTTTTACAGTTAGAGCATAACTTGGCCTATATTTCAAACTAATGATCGAAAATAAGCAACTGTGAAGTTTAGCAATATTTTTGGTGAACGGTAATGGTGTTAACATTGACAAAAGATATCAGAAAATATTGTTTCATAATAAACAAGGATATTGAGCTTTTAAATAAGAGTATAACTTGTACACGCATTTTAGGAAGGGTACACTTTACAAACTGTGTTCAGATGACCACAAAAGAAACTCCAGGAATATGTTTTTCGAAATTGGGACCCCTGCAGTAATGCTAATAATCTTTAGCACTTAATCATGATTAAACCTAGGAGCTCAGAAGTGGTAAGCAAGCATACTAACCAACAAGCTATTGTGCCACAATATTATATAAATATCAACTATCAGCCATGAAATTTAAAAAAGCTATGCAAATTAATTTTGATAACACAATTAAATGTTCAGTTAATTCAAATATTAAAAAAAATGATTAGTATTATCAATTGCCTTGTGATGTAAAAATGAATTAACATCATTATTTATGTAAATTAAAATAACATATGATTTTATGCCTGATAAAAAAATTATATCAAAAAGGCAATTTAAATTGAGGTGGTGATGTACTAGAGATCTTCAAAGACGGAAACATAGGTTCTCTAGATTTTCTCGACAAGTACTTTCATTTTTATGTCATGAAATTTGTCCGGTGGTTTTTTTTTCATTAGAATTTAAATTTTTTCTTATTTTAATCCATTTTTATCTTTTAAAAATGTGACCAAGTATATGTCAAATTTGTCTATTAAAATTTGTAATTTTATCTTAATCCATTGGATATATTGTCAAATACTCTTTACAATATCATATTGGACAGTCGATGAGTTTAAATAAATCAGATACACATGCACAATCAATAGAAGTATCAAGTACAACTTAAATTCAAGTACACCTCAATACTCATTTGAGTAAACCTCAATCAATAGGAGTGTATCAATTGAGTACATCTCAATACTCATTTGAGTAAACCTCAATAAACAAGAGCTTATCAATTGATTATACTTCAATACGCATTTGAGGTATACTCAATTTAGACACTCATAACGAGTATACCTCAATACTCATTTGAGTAAACCTCAATCAATAGGAGTGTATCCATTGAGTACATCTCAATACTCATTTAAGTAAACCTCAATACTCAATACCCATCTGAGTAAATTTCAATACTCATTGATTTTAATACCATTTGAGTAAACCTCAATACTCATTAATTTTAATACCCATTGAGTAAACCTCAATACTCAATGATTTAACATGCCCATTTGAGTAAACCTCAGTACTCACTAATTTTGATACCCATTTGAGTACAACTCAATATTCATTGCTTGATTAAATGTATTGGTTCCATAATAAATTGGTGCCAACGCTAATATGTTTGTATTCTTTAGTCATTCAATGAATATTTGATTTTGGGTTGTGGTATAGAGTATATCATTCCAAACAATTTAGATCTTGATCTGTTACGCCAGTCTTGTCCTGCTTAATTTATTGGTTCCATAATAAATTGGTGCCAAAGCTAATATATTTGGATTCTTCATTCATTCAACGAATATTTAATCCTGGGTGGTGATACAATGCCAAGCAAAATGGACCTGGACTGGCCTGCAAGTTACATTTTGCTTGATTCAGATTATTGGTTCCATAATGAACTGGTGACAAAACCTGGCTATATCTTTGGCTTTTCATTCAATCAAAATATTTGCTAGCTAGTACCATCATTAGATTTTACATTCAAGCAATGAATATTAAACACTGTGTCTTGCAGCAGCTGTCAAAATGGCTATCACCACTGTGGAATACCCATAGATGTATCATTTTAATGGCTAGATAGCTAACGTCCATCGAATATATAGCATCCAAGTGCAAATCCATGGAAACACCTACTATTGAAGGACATGTCCAGAATCCAACCGATCAAATCATGTTGCGTTTTAACACTGTTGCTACAGCAAAATTGCGCCCATATTTTTTTTATAAAAGTTTCTGATTTATCAATATATGAAAGTAAATTTAATCCAAATATAAAGACAATTTACAATTTAAAATATATGTAACATACATAAATAATTTTAGGACAAATCAATGTAAAAGGTACAATAATTATAATGTAATTATTGTTATTTAACGCAACTGTTTGTGACAAAGGCGGACCATCATCAATAGTAGGCGTCTACATGGTATTGTAATTCTACAGTGTTAAATCCATTACCTAGCCGTAAATAATAAATCTATGAAATTACTGCAGTTATGTCACATTTCCAAATATCTATATGCTGCCCTCTTTGCTTACATTATCCAGTCAGAGAATCATCCTCTATCAATTATAATATTCATAAATGTTAATCTTTAATGTTCACAATCATATTTAAATATTGCTATTTAATTTTCATGGAGTAATATTTTGTGGGTTTTGACTTGAATATCCAAGCAGTTAGATGATACATTTTGAGGTATACAATATAAACTGGTACATCACTCCTAACTGGTAATTTTCTTGCCAACTGCTATGTTACTCCCTAACTGGCAACTTATTCGCCAACTGGTATGTTACTCCTTAACTGGCAACTTACTTGCCAACTGGTATGTTACTCACTAACTGGTAACTTATTCACCAACTTCTATGTTACTCCCTAACTGGCAACTTACTTGCCAACTGGTATGTTACTCCCTAACTGGTAACTTATTCACCAACATCTATGTTACTCCCTAACTGGTAAATTATTCGCCAACCGGTATGTTGTCCCAACCATCTCCTTCCAAATGATGTAGCTCAGTTGGCGTGCTTATATCACCAAGATCAAACAAGTTCAACGGAAATGGATCTTTACCGAGAGGATTCCCCAGCACGTTCTCAATCGAGAGACCGGCTGGTGGGGTACAGCTCACAGGCGTCAACGTATTCCCTGAGCTTGGAATAACTAAATCTAACCAGTTGTCGACATTTGTGTCCGAGGAGCTTGCACATGTTCCCGACAAAGACCAGCTGTCAACATTTGTGTCCGAAGTGCTGGCACATGTTCCGGACAACGAATCATTTGTTAATCCAAGGATATTTGATTCGCTGTCCATCATTGTAATATCTAAAGAGTTCGTGTTATGATCGTCTTTCCTGACTTCAGGAGAGAGTCTTTCGGTTTTCACGACACCGAGATCAATATTTCCTAAGCTCAACTCCGCATCAATATCCATCGGTAACTCAGTAGTCATATGAGATGGTGGCATTGACCGTGAGACCGGGTGTAATGCTGTGACACGGCGTCCAGTTGGTGGAGATTTAGGTGGTGACATGGATAGTTGCACTCGCTGTGGTGATTGCGTTAGAGTGATTGTTTGAGGGAAACTGTTTGAGATTGTTAGATTCCCTCGGTTTCTAGGTGTTGTAGGAATTTGATCTGAAAAGAACAAAAAACAAATTGAATAATTTTGAATTTGCTTAGTATCGGTGTGAACTTTTGTGAAGTCTCACCATGAAATGAGTCGCATCATAGGTGAGATAAAACTGATGTAATCACCAAAATAGTTTCAAATTCAAATTTTTAAAGATTTTTTTTAATCAATGAAGTACTATGGTACTAGGTCAGGTTTCATGCATAGAAGTGACTTCTCACTTTTAATTATATTGAATTGTATTTATTTTTAAATTGTATTTATATTTTTAAAACATGAAAGACCATAGCTACTCCAAGACAGCGAAGTCAAGTCAGGACTGTTCATGGGGCTTTAAACTAGGTGACATCGACTCTCAGCTCTAGGAAATTTCCTGAAAGATCACAATGACAGAACAATTCTTCAGTCTGAGCAATAATGTTCCGTTTTCATGAAGAGACATCCATTAGTAAAAAGAATTGGTGAAAAAAAGTCTTACAGCGAGAATAGAGTGGCCCTGAGACTGAAGTGAAATAAAATAAAGCAATCATCATAAAAATTACTAATAAAACATGAACAAACTTACATCCATGATCAACCAGTACTTCTAAGAGATCATCGAGATCTTGTGTGTGAGTGCTCAGAGAGTTTGCCCCTGCCAGGGCTTGGTTGCCATTCTTTATCTAAAGGTAAATCAAACATAAGATATAAACAGGAAGCAATTATGCAGGATCAGGCCACCCAACCCCAGCAATTCAAAGAGATAATCGAGACCCTAAAAGGCAAGGACACTACCCCCAGCACCTTCCATTCACCCCAGAATTTTTTGACCTTTCACCCAACATAATATCAACCTCAAAATTAACACTTTAACCCTTTCACTGCCAAACACTTTTTAAGGATTTTGAAAATAAATTCTAAAAGATGTTATTCTGAAATCCTTTTTTGTGTGTTAGGGTGGGATACATATTGGCCTATTCAAAATATTTTGGACATTTAGTAATTTCCATATATGGAAATATGTTGCTATGTGTTTGCACGCATTCATACTTCAATTGCATGTGCGTAGATGTAATGTTGTAAATTAACGCGCGCATAAACTTAGCAGCGTGAACCTGTTGCCATATAAACAGCTTAAGGGTAAAGCTTATGAACCCTGCACACGGGTTGCTGTTGGCACGAGTAGCTGTTAAATATAAAACATGTTAAAAACCTTCTGCTGCACCATCGGCACACAGAATTTTACCACACACGCAACCTGTTGGCACGCAGCGGCGGCACAAGTGACTATTGGTGAGAGCCATTAGCTTACGCGTGAGGCGGCCTTAAGAAGACAGTTACAGTAATCAACTTTTGAAAAACAAAAGCAAATTACCAAGTTATTGAAACCAAACTAAAGCAAATCATGGACTCACCTTACTGTGTCGTACAGCATCTTCATACCTCGGAGGAGGGCTTGAGAATGTTAGGTTTGTATCTGTGGTCGGACTGTTTGGTAGCGACGACGATTTCTGGGGCGGTGGAAGTAACCCATTAGGTAGAGATACAGACTTTACATTCATAGCATGCTTCGGAATTGTGAACTGCTGAGTTGGTGACGAACCGAATGAAAATACCTTAGTTGATGGTACGTAGGTCTGCGTTGCGGAGAACGCTGGTGGTTGACCTACAGGTGACCCTGACTTTGTAGTGACAGTGACCTGCCCCGCAGGGTGCTGACTTGGCACCGTGCTGATCAAATTTGAAATAAGAGTCTGCGGTGTTGATGTCGTCTGCAGACGCAGGTTTACGGTTTGTCCGTGAGGTGGTGGTGGTGGAGGCGGAGGTGGTGGTGGTCTGCTTTGTAACTGCTGTTTCTGTTGCTGGATTTGCATCTGTGATAGGAGTAACTGCTGTTGGAGTTCTTCTATCTTTCTCTGCTGTTGTTTGACAAGGTCACTAGAGTCATCCTCACCAGCTATATCTGACAGACATGGCTCTAAATTACTATTATTGTCCATATCCATGGGAACTGTCTTTGACCTTATGCTGCCAGAGCTAAGCGTCCTATGTAGCTTCAACTCATCAAAAGAACTTTGAGAGGTTACTGTAAAAGAATCCTTACTATGAAGATTTGGTGGCGACATCGGATCATTAAAGACGCTGCCTGGTGACATAGGTTCTGACTTAACAGATGCTAACTGTTTACCTTCTGGCGGTGATACAGGAGGACTGCTCACCGATGAGGGCGCACTAATATCGCTCATTGCATCTAATGGAATATCTGTAGAGCTGCTAACTTTTCCCTGTGGAGATGCTGTTGAGATGTCAATGTTAGATGACGTGGAATTTGTGCGGCTGACGCTAGCTTCCGTGTACGGCCTTAATCGCTCAACGAGTTGAGGCTTTGTGCCAGATACGTGCAGACCTCTAGCTTTTAATTCAAGTTTCAATTCCGCAACTTTCATATCTTCCAAATTGCCGGTGATTTTGCCAACTTTCAGTGGTGGAGCCGGTTGTACATCAGCAGGTCCTGGAGATGCAATTGATGTTATACTAGACGTAGAGGTCGTTGGTTCCTTGTGAGCATTTGGCTGCTGTTGCTGCTGCATTGCCTGCTGCTGCTGCAGTAACTGCAGCTGCAGAAACAACTGCTGTTGCATTAATAACAAATTGTAAGGATTATCATCAGTTGCGGATGTAGATGTTTTATTATTAGCCTCATTTGGCGGTTTATATTCGTGAAATTTTATCTCTTTTGGTTTGGGCCGTTTAGCCTGCTTTTTCCTAGATTTAGAAGATGACGAGGATGACGATGAAGATGAAGTCTTTGTGTGAGTTGGAGACGCCATTGAGAAAAGTGACGTTGTCGTTGGGGTGATCTGTTGAGGACTTGTTAACCCCGAATCTTGCGTCACCGGAATTGTTGGTAATAAGGGCGTCGTGTTTAATACATGTTCATTTTTTAAACGTTCAAAAAAGGTATTAATGTCGGGTGGAGATGGAACATTTGCGAGTCTAATATCAGGGAATAGAACCGAAGATGCCTCAGATTGTGAGGGTGAAGGCGGTTCCTCTGTACATGCCTCTTGACTGTCTTCATCTAACAACCCTGTTACATCCATACTATTTGTCTTCGTAAACATAACTTTACCATCTGCAAAAGTGTAAATAAATGTAAATATAAATATAAGAT
>JAOTQE010120438.1:0-24465 GCA_025631205.1 Nesometra sesokonis
AAATTACTCTTTCCAAGGCTTTCGAAAAAATTGATAAAATTGAGATTGGGCGATAGTTGCAGAAATCTGATTTTAGGTCGGATTTAAATATGGGAGTAACGCGGGCTAGCTTCGCCTTGCCCCTACAGAGCCTAAATTCGAGGCCTGGTAGATATTTCTTTCAACAAAATATTTCTAAAAAAGATATCAAAACCACCGACTAGTAAATAAAAATTTGAAAAATTGTTTTGACCCTTAAAAAAATCGAAAAATGAAAATACGAAAGCTAGGCCTGTGTGACGTATGAAAAGGTGCAGATGGCAAGTAGCCATTTTGGCCGATTTCATTGATTTTTTTTACAGTTTGAGAAATAATATCCCTATTATTGTAAAGTATATTCTGAATATAATTGATACAAGTGTGATTCAATAATTCATATTTTAACAGTTTAATTCTTCTATAAAAAAACGAAATACTTCGCCGAATGCGATGAGTAACGCGGTTCGCTCGGCATAGATAGAATTTCTTTCAACACTCTCGGGGCCTAGAATTCGTATTTTTATTTATGATCGTTTTTTAAGGATCAAAAATATTTTTTATTTTTTTCTGAATGTGTAGTGGTGTAGGTATATCTTTTATAAATACTTTTCTGAAAGAAATATCCGCATAGGCCTTCCCGCTATTGAGATATGAATTTTTAAGTAACATGCTGTCATAAAATCGGCCATGAACACTATGACCTATGTTATTTCTGTTGGTTACCCACGGCTGATTCGCAATGTTTGTCATCACTTCAAGATGTCTACCGATTCGTGAAAAGAAATATTCAATTGTCACTTGCTGTTTTGGGAAAAGTGTGTTTGTTCTTTCATTCAGCTTAATAAAAAAAGGTAAATAGAGTAAGCTTAGGACTTAAGTCTTAGGTGGCAGGTCTGACCGGTGTGCCATTGACTAAAAAATTAAATCATGACCCAACAATATTGTATTCCATAATGAATTTGACACATAACAGGCGCCCACATAACATAGTCCAAGGTCAGACTGGCTTTCTGTTTGGTGTCGGCCAACTGATGCAACCGCTAGGCCCAGGCCTGCCCTAGGCTACGTTAGCATGCATGGCCTTTTCACTCATCCGACTCTCTGCTGGCCTGCTGTCTCGAATCTGTCTCTGCTGGCCTACTTAACTGCAAGTTTTCTACCATAATTTCACCAAATTTACTAGTAAATATATATCAACAACACACATAGCTCAATTATAAGGTGTCTATAGAAGTAACACAGATATATTTATATAGTTTGAATAAACATATAACTATGTATTTTAAACAATTTATAACAACAAATTACCTTTCGGATTTATAGCAGAAGTCGCCATTTTGGTTTCTTGAAAAACGAAGTCGACGCTTGCTAAGCAAAACAATGAAACACCGCTTCAGTGCAAAATAATATATACAAATCTTAACATTATTACTTTAAAATATCCAATATTATCAAGCAACAATATAATATTTTTTCTAAACATATGGTATATCAACATCAATACGTTATTTTAACTGTATATAGTATTATAATATATACATGTTTAAATGCTTTATTTACGGTACAAATTAACGAGAAGTTGGTCCTTTATTTTAGTCTCTTTCAACAATAATATAGTACAGTATATACATAAAAAGCACATCTAAATTTCAGAATTAGACATAAAATAATATAGTATAATTATTAGTATTATATAAATTTTATTGTTTATAAATAAATGTAATTTTTTGCTTTGTATTATTACATTAAATAGTTTATCATTTTGTAGTAGTTTATAAATCAATACCGCCCTCTGTAAACTGGGGGTTGTCCATATGTTGCTGCATGAAGTCCAAACACGTCAATTCTTTTCTCACGTATGAGAACACTTCAAGAAAATTACTGTAATACATGCGTCCTATAGCAAAATATTTTTTTTTATAGTTTTTATATGTTTGTTTCTTTTTCTGTTTTTTTTTTTTTTGTTTTTGTTTTGTTTTTCCTTGTCAAATCAAAGTCGATGTTGTTTTTTTTTTCTTTTTCCTTGTCAAATCAAAGTCGATGGGTATGCAGTCTGTGACGCTGCGTGTACTAGTTAAACAAATCTAGGTCAGGTATAATTTTCGTTAGTTCTCAATCCATTTACCTGAATATTTTACGAATGCATCAGGGCTGGAAGTCCTACCCTCTCCCCATCCCCCCAAAGAAACAAAAACAAAAACAAAATGAATAATACATTTTGTTGTGTTTGCGTTTGCGGTGTAATTTTTCAAGCCGTACATGATTCTCTGATGACCATCGCCGACTTCCGATACTAATGTCATCGGCATCGTTGCTGAGCCTCACAATTCCTCGCATCGCGACCCAACTTTTTTTCAGCCTGGGAAAATCGTCGCAATCGAATTAGGGTGTCGTAATGCGTCGCATCATGTCGCGGTATACACGCGGCAATATAATTGAATCTTCCTGTGCGGACACATCCCGTAAGCGGACACCTTCCATAACGGACACTGCTGATGCCAAGATCTGTTTGTTCTTCCAAAATCTAATAAATGCATTTATTATGTGCGAGTGGTATGGCCGAGCGGTTAACAGGGGAACCGTGAACCATGCATAAAGATAACAGCACGGGTTCGAGGCCCGCTCGCACCATGGTTCTGGTGGTGGATCAAGTCTTCTCAGATAAAGACTATAAACCTATGCCCAGTGTACACAAACAGCACATGTGCACTTTAAAGAACCCATCTTTCAAGACGAGTAGGTGGTTACCCCGGTGTACTGGTCCATGCATGACCCCTGTCGTGTGCAGCTGAAGTAGCGCAAGTAAAACCAAGTGCTGCCTGCATGACATGACATGACCCTTAGGGGAGTAGAAAGTCATAGGAATGTGTAACATTTGGTCCACAGCGCCATGAGCATCTTCCTAGATGGATACTGGCGCGGAATGTACACCATTTATTATTATTATTATTTAGTACCTCGGACGCGGACACTTTTTGTCTTGAAATTTAGATTTGTTGTGTGTTAATTTACCTCCCATAAGCGGGTAGGTATTTTTTTTTCATTTTTTGTACAACGAATACAAATTTCTGTACAAAATCATCATTATACTGTATTGGCTGAAAATCATATTACTGAACCAATCTTTAAAATGAAAAAAACAATGAAGTATTGAACGCGGTGGTGTCTAGAAATTTAAGAGGCAATTTCTGATGAGAATACGTATACATAATTTTACAACTGTGGCCCTTTATCGAACGGCATTCTCGTAAGCAGACACCTCCCGTAAGCGGACACTTTCCCGGACCCAAGGGGGTCCGCTTACGGGAGGTTCAACTGTATTTTATAACACTGTTTGTAATGATGCCGATGTGTCGTATTGCGTCTTATGTGTGTCGTAAGGTATTAGAATTCGATGGTATACGGATCGTTGCGATGTGAGCGACAGAATTGCGATGAAAAGTCATACTGTAGGTAATAACTGGCAAAAACCAAATGCGACGTTACGGATTGTTACGGAGACATCTCCGTTAAGGATCTTCGGCTTTTCTCTTTTTCCTTTTCAAAATTAACGATCGAAAACGCCGATTCAAATCGCCGTTTTTGGGATTAACGATCGACAGGAAAACAGGCTTAAGTCTTCTTTTTGGTCTTCCCTCCCTTCCTCTCTCCTAGTAACTCCATCTTCGGCATCCCTTTTAATGATTGAGATCTCTCCTCTGTACATGTCCAAACCATCTCAATCTGGCCCTCTCAGCTTGTCTCCGAACGTCCTACTTTTGACGTCTCTCTGATGTATTCAGTTCTGATCGATTCTTGTCACCCCAAGAGAGCATACTCTCTGCCTCTTGCCTTTTGGTAGTGCTACCGCCTCAAACAAAAACAACATCATAGCTAATCTTACCATATCCTGTCTCACAGGCCTTACGGTCGGGTTTATTCACTTTTATTGCTTGATTCCGTTTAAGGCGCTATTGACTTCCCATATTCACTTATTTTAAAATAAGTGAGTATGGACGTCAATAGCGCCTTAAAGGGCAGGTTCACCCAAAAAATACTATTCTTTATATGTTTCAGTTTATCATAAAAAGTATATTTAGCCCTATATTGGGAATTTTCAGGATTTTTTTCCATGTGTATTAAAAATATAATAAAAATAAACGCTAGATTTCATCTTTATTCTTTTACACACAAAATAGCAAAATGGGATTTTTTTTTATTATCAAATAAAAATGGCTACTTTACACTATATAAAAACATCAGAAATGAACAATTTTGGTTAAAACACACAAGAATAGTATTTTTCTTATATATATTTTTAGAATGACCGTTGATTTTCACAATTTATTTAAAATACCCCTCTTTCAGACAATTTGTATGCAAAAGAATAGGGATTCTATCTTGTAATTTGAACTATCCCCCACTTAGCAATTTTCGCCTATTTCACCAATAATTATGATAGGTAAATGAATCGTAAAAATTCTGAAACAGGGTTTAATATACTTTTTATGATAAACAAAAACATATAAGGAAGATAATTTTTTGGGTGAACCTACCCTTTAAAAGAAGAACAAGCAATAAAAGTGGTGAATAAACCCGACCGTAAGGCCTGTGAGACAGGCTAGTCTTACCACTGTCCTGTAGATCTTGCCTTTCACTTTTGGGGATAATACGTTTAATATCTACTTACGAGTACTACCTAGGTCTAGAAGGTTGTTAAAGGTGGGATGCTGTTTCCGATTTCACAAGAAAAGAAAAACAGGACAGAAGTTGGGACCAGGACAATAATTGTGCCATCTGTTGGTCCCGATGCAAAGATGATAATGGATGATACTTGGTGCTAATGAACTATTATAAAGATAGGGGCAGTTGAAGGGGCGGATCAGGATCATGTGAAAGAGGGGACGCAAAATTCCTTGCCGTGTGAGCGTGTTCAGGGTAATTCAACAAGAGAAAACACGTTATTTGCTTATCGACTATTTTAAGTGGTAGTTGTCTGCATCTTGCCTGTATTCTATTTGTGTGGGAAATTTTAGAAGAAGGGGCTCACATGCACTTTTTACAATAATAGTGGGGCGCGCGCCGGACTCTTCTTCGGCCCTCAGTTGAATAAAAGTGGGAAGCCATGCGTGAGCACGTAATGCGTGAGAGTTGGCATCTACACCATATTTTATGATTAGGCCTATTGCATATGGCAATAGCCCTATCTTACAGGACATGCCAACTCTCCGCATAGAATGCGTGAGTCTCACGCAAGTGGTGGTGAAGGTTGAGTTCTTAAAGGACGTCTCACGCATACTCCTCACGCTAGTAGAATTCTCACACCTCAACACTCTGAGTCATAGAAATCGTTGTTATCACGGATGACACCAAAACACGGTAAAAACGGTCCCCAAAACAGTAGAATTTACGGACAAACGGACCCGATCATGTGAATTTTTTTGCAGCGGCCAGATCGAAATCGTGGAAAGAAGGATCCCAGCATCGGAGGCGCGATCTCACGCATTGCCGTAAAAAATGTGTCTCACAACAAAAATTAGTTGCATGGTAGATGAGATCAAATTGAGATAATCACCAAAATACATGAGAGTCAATTTTTTGAGAACTTTAGTTGAATTATGAGTATTATATTTTAAGTGTCAGGCCCGTACGCTGGGGGGGGGGTCGGGGTTCGGAAGAACCCCCACCCCCGGTCCGTGTGGTCCACCTAAGCTGAAGAAATATTAAAAATTACACACAGCGTCGCCAGGCTTGTCTGGCCTAGCAAAAAAAAAACATTTACATTTTAAAACTTTAGATTATAAACATTAGATCTAATGGCCTTTTTTCGCAAAAATTCGTCCGGTAAACACCGGCTTAGCCTAGCCACGAGTTCAGGTGAACACATCCCCCGCCATCCCCCAATCCTTGAGGTCCACCTAAGCTTGTAAAATTTGACAATACAAAGAAGAACAATTGTTTATAACCTACATACAGGCGCGGAGCCAAGGGGTGGGGGGAAACTCCCTTTTGAAACAAAAAAAAAACCTTTTGCAGAATTTTGGGGCGCTAAAAGTGCACCAGAGAGCATATATAGAGACAAATTTTCCCGGGCCCTAGGCGGGCCCTGGACCCACGCCTAATGTTATCATTTTCCTGTTAAAACCTCACGCTTGGGCATGTCCAACTTGGCATCGGGCCCCCTCTTTCTAGCTCCGCTAGATCCGCCCCTGCACATATGTATGCGTCCTCTATAAATCCCCGTTCCGCAAACTATAGGTCGTGGCCAAGGGCCGAACACTTTGTATGGGCCGCAAACGTACTGGGTTGCGGTTAATTTTCTGAGGCCGAGAAGGTATCAGTTCAACAATAATGTGCCTCTACGAGTGCACCAGAAAGCACCTATCAAATGATAATTTTTACCGGCCCTAGGCGGGCCCTGGACCCACGCCTTGTGCCATCAATTTCCTAATTCATTATTTTATTAACTTTTTAATAGTCACTGGCTCATGGCCGGTACTTTGTGCTAGATTTAGGCCACCGTAAGGTTTGTGGAACGGGGCTCTATAAGGTGTTGTATTTAGAAGTTTTAATTAAATCTTGAAAAACAATTGTGCCTTAATACCCGTAGCGTATTGATTAAAATAATCACAATTGGTAATTAACAACATATCTTCTGATTTGAATAGAGAAGAAGTATATATATTTGTTTGCAAATCAGGCGCGGATCCAAGGAGGGGCCACGGGGTAGGTACCCCCTATTCCACCCGTCATCAACAAAAATAATTTAAAAGAGTAAAAATGTAAAGTAAAAAAAGGGTGTGCCCACATATTTTTGAGTGGGATCCCCATTTTTTGACTTTACAGTCCAAGATGCTCTGTACGAGCATCTCAAGGTTTATCATATTAAAAAAATGTTCTATGGAAAGGGATCCTCCCCCTTCCAAACCCACCCCTTGACGCAGTCAGTCTTTCTGTGCCCTTCCAACTGTGGATATGAATACTAATTTTGTTTATAATTTGCCCTTTTATGAACACTTAATTTGAACGCTGTATGCTTCTAAGAGTGCACCAGAGAGCATCTATAGACAAAAATTGTCCTCCGGGCCCTAGGCGGGCCCTGGACCCACGGCTATTTGTCATTGGTTTTTCCGATAAAACTATCATGATGGTCCTATACCTGCCAACTCTCACGTAAAAACCGCCGCAAAACAGCGTTAATTTGGGCAAAAACGGACCAAAATGGTAAGATTACGTTTTTTTTGTTTTTTTTTTTACTTGTCCGATTTAAATGGGAGAGGGTGTGGTCCAGATAGTGGTGGAGTTTGTCTCACGCTTTGGAGCAAACAAAGCTGGCAGGTACTGTATGGTCCGCTTCTCAGGAAAAAGAACCCTCCCATTCACAACCCAACGTACGGGCCTGAGTGTTTAATGAAATGCGCCACAAGTGCATGATGAAGTTTTAGTGGTGTGAGGTTTGTCATCTAAATTTACGATGATTTATAAATCATCGTAAATTTATATAAATATAAACAGTATCATCAGAAAGGTATGGAAATCCACCTGCTATGGAACGCAATGGGTGCCTTTGATTGTCTTTTCACGGATTAATCACAGTCTTGAACAAAGTCTAATATCTTAAGATCTAGTGAATATTATTCAAAGTTTACAGCTTATTACTTGCTCTTTAACATGTACCAATAACTTGCCATGTTCATTTTGTGGCGAGACTTCACAAATGGTTGGCATCACCACAGTGAGACGAATTATTCGTCCGATCAGGAATTGTTTTAGTACATCATTATTAGTTGATTTTTAATTTACAATTATCCGATACTGCCGGACACGTTCAGTTTAAAACGTGTTCCTATGTAACGCAATTGAGGTATGACTACGTCATTTGAACAAAATCATACACACGCCCATATCCTTTTGGTCGAGATGCGAAGATTTTTTCAATACCTGGGTGACCCGAAATGACGAAATTAAATGTTTTACAAAAGTAGGCCTAGTACGTCAGTTTAACGCAATTGACTGTGAATTATCATTTGAATGATAAACCTTAGTCCCTTAGGATGGTTGGTGCTGACAATTGGAAATTTATAAGAGACGGCGCTTCAAGTCGTCGCAATGAGTTTTAAGGCATGCATGATTCGGTGGTAACAAAAAAAAAAAAAAAAACATTGGCTTCATGGGCTGCATTAAAAAATAAGCCTATATGTATATATGTATATATACATATATGTATGTTTATTAATTTAAATAGTCATTTAACAATCGAACCATACAAAATGTATCACATAATAATTGTATGCAAACGATGATATTGTTATTGATAGTAAATAACCACAATGATGAAATAAAAGTGGGTGGAATCCCCACAAAAGAGAAAATAAAAATAAGCCTATACAATTAGACAACTCTGGTGAATAGCAGTTGCACTATTTTTAAATTAAAATAATACGCAATTGAAGGACTGAGGGGCCTTCAGACAGGGATTGGGGTCGCTCAGAGGAGTTTACTCGAATGGGGTTTGAAAAAAAGATCGGGCGATTATAAAAAAAAACACCGGCTCTATTCCCCCACCCACAAATTGAGTGGCCTATGCCCCATATAATTTTTAAGATTGCTTAAAATTCATGCAGACTGAGTACTATAATATATTTCTTCACATTGTCAACCTTTAGTAGGACTAAACAATTTTTTTCACAAAATGTTACAGGCTGGGGTCATCCCCCACCAATACGTCACTGTCTCTCCGTTTTGTAAAATGCTTTTGGATAAGATTTTGCAATGGTGATGATTTGCAATACGATTTACCGTGGCGGATGTAAAGAGAGGGGGGCTTAACAGGCTTAATAATCCCCCTAAAATTGGCCCGATTTTTTTTTGGTCTATTTGACTAATAATATCCAGAGCGGTTGTAGGACTCTTCTTACAGGAAGATATTTGGACGTGCTAATCTGAGGAGGTTTTTCTTTTTTTTTTGTCAAAACCAAACCAAGATTTAAGCCCCATGTAAATCACAATCCTCGATCCGCCCCTGGTTTAGGCCAAAACACCGGTCACACACATGTCCCAAGATCTTGACGAGTGTTACTACTTAATCCGATTAAACAGCCCGCCACCAACGTCTGAGGTGTTTCTCAAAATGGCGGCGGTGGTAGAGCGGAGTTAACTTTGGTAATTATACATTTCGTAGGACTATTAGGCTCTAAAATTATGCATAATATCGCTAGTAATACGAATAATTAGAATATCCAACTACACAATTTAATTTCCTTTGCATATTGTAGTTAAATGATGCTCCCATTAAAGCTAGGCTTTACCAGCCTGCGGTAGGCTGCTGAGACTGAGTGACTCCGTGTGTGTTGATGATGCATTTCGGGGTCGGTCTGACTGATCGACATGCTTCGGGTCACAGACTAGACTAGGCTATCTAGACCTACTAGGCTAGGTTTAGTAGGCCTAAGGGTAGTTAGGCCATGACAAAAGCAAAGGTTATTCCTAGGCCCCTATAGGAATATAAAAGAACCTGGGCCTGGAGATAGTGATCGTCTAGGCCTACAACAGGACTTTCTCTGTCAGCATGGTCTAAACTGTGTCTAGGTAGGCCTACTAGGCCTACTTCATTTTAATTCCTCCAAATGCAATGCACTACATTTTGTGCTGCCTTCACATACCTGCCAACGTTTGTGTTCTCGAAAGCGGTAGGCCGTCACACCGCCGCCAAGTTTGCTGGCACGCAAATCGACCAGCGCCCTCGTCTTCCCGCATTTTACTTTGATGAGCAACAAAAAGGAGCATTTCGCCCCATTTCTGTTATTGGGGGAGTTTAGGCTGGAAATCCTTCCTTATTAGTACCAATTCAATGCGTATTTTCATGTTTTTGGGTGGCTTACACACTTTTCATTGTGTTCATTTTATTTTTGGTATTAAATTTCAAAAAGCAGTAGGATTCCCTTGCAAAAGCGGTAGGTGGTAGGAAGGTCCAAAAAGCGGTAGCCTACCGCCAAAATTGGTATGGCTGGCAGTGCCTTCAATTATGCATATTCTCTGGGAGAAAACTTTGTTAATGAAGTTTCAGAACAGAAAGATTTAGAAGCACTCATCAGCAATGATACGAAACCTGCCAAACACATCCATGAAATTTGTAAGAGAGCAAACCAACGGATTGGAATGATAAAAAGATGCTCCACTAATTTCAATGAAGATAAAATATCAATTTATTATACCAATCTATCATTCTGTATACTTGAATATGCCTCAGTCCCATGGAATCTGAAGCTGATGCAAGATATAAACAAATTAGAAAAGGTGCAAAAGAGATGCTTACGAATCTGTCCAACTAAACTTTTCCTACCTACTTTGGAAAACAGAAGAAAGGAAATTGACCATTGAGACCTATATGACCAATAGATACAAGACTCCTCTATCTAAATTTTTCACAATACCCCCTAGAGAAGACTTGAGAGGTCATCAGGGGCGGATCCAGGATCCACCAAAAAGGTGGGCGCATTTCCAGGTTCGGGTGAGCGTGGTTGCCAGTTTTATTCTGACGAGCCAAAAAAAGGTAATTTCCTCATTTTGGTGCCCTGGTACCGTATTTTACGCATATTATGGGTTTTTATGGTACATTTTTGACCCGGCGCACCTAATATAAGGGGGCGCACCTACGTTTTGACGATAATAGGGGGCGCGTGCCGCTTGCTTGACCCCCCCTCCCCTAATCTGTGCTTGGTCATTCCCTAAATAGTTTCAAACAGGATGCTAGGACCAAAATCTCAAAGCAACTCTTTGCAGACAGAGTAGTTGATGCCTGGAATAATCTTCCAGAAGATACAATTTCTGCACCAACAGTGGACTTAAATAAAAAAAAACTGATGGCCTTTCCCGAAGGAAAAAGGGCCAATCTACCAAGTTACCAAGTTAGTAACCAAAGTAACCAAGTAAGTAATAGGCTAGGCCTAGTGGACTTATACATATTCACATCACACACTTAGGATTCCATGTTGAATGTAATGGGTTTATACAAGGGTCAATATGGGATGTATTCTCATTCATTCATTTCTTCTTTTGTCTTATACTAGCATGTACTTGAATATTTGTATAAATGATTAAAGATGCCGCTACCAGTACAACCAACAGCCCAGCCTACAGATGCTATTACTACAATCAATAAATATAGACAATATGTTACAATACTTGCAGATAAGGCAAACCACAGTAAGTTAATTCAAGTAAACAATGTCTAGGACATTGGTTTTTTGCTCTGGCTAGTCTGTTTAAGGAACTGCGTCGTACGATGGTCACACGACTAAACCGTCGCCCCCCCCCCCCTGGTGTGTGATTACCAGACCAGATGAGAGTCTTGTACTCATCGGCCAAAAGTTTTTTAGTAATTCAACAGGGAAATCACTAAAAAAAACTTCGGTAGATGAGTGGAAGACTGTCTCGCGTCTGGCAACTACACTCCCAGGGAGCTACAGTTTAGTCGTTCGAGCGTCGCACGACGTAGTGATTGCCCAACTTAATAGTTCATCCCCTCCCTGTCGGGGGTGGGGGGGAGATTCTGTTGCTGCCATTACTGCCCCAACTGAGCAGTGTCTGTGGATAATGTGAGGTCTCACCACAAAATGAGTCGCATCGTAGGTGAGATCAAATAGAGATAATCACCAAAATGTGAAGTCTAAAGTGACTCATAATGTGAGGTCTCACCACAAAATGAGTCGCATCGTAGATGAGATCGAATTGAGATTATCACCAAAATAGGTGTGGAGTCGAATTTCTAGAAATATAATTTTAATCAATTATGAGTAGTATGTTACTTAAATTTCATTATTATACTGTAATTTTTAGGTCAGTTTTCAGGCAGAAAAGTGTCTTTCATGCAGGTTTTCCGAGATTTAGTCTTTTAATTGTGTATTTTTTGATTGCTTTATGGGCCATTTTCTCAAAACTGTGTTACCATACATGAAAACGTCAAATGCTCATATCTTTGGATCTACTTATCCAATGAATGTCATTTAAAATGTAGATTACAGCTTATATTATGCTTTATTAGAAGGTAACAATAACTAAGTTTTGGATTTTAGGACTTATTTTTTGGTGAGGCCTCACAAATATTTTGTAGCATTAAAGTAATATTTTGTGTTATTATTGCAGGTTCTGAGGCTAGACTGAAGGCAGCCCAGGAGATTAGTGAAAATTTTGAAGTGATTATATCATCGCCACATTATCCAACATTCTTGGATACTGCAATCCAGCTATTCAAAGATGTGTTGAAGAAAGAACTACCCGTGTTTATTGCCGAGTCACAAATACAGGTTAGGGACCATGTAAAAATTATCCTGCTGCAGTTATTTCAGTAATTCATTTGCAACAGTATGAGTTGTATGGCCGAGCGGCTAAGGCAGGGAAACCGTGAACCATAAAAGCACAGGTTTGAGGCCTGCTCGGACCATGGTTCTGGTGGTAGAACAAGTCTTCTCTGTAATCAAATATTTACCGTAGGCCCAGTGTATAAAAACTGCTCATGTACACTATAAAAGGACCCAGTACATCTTTTGAGACGAGTAAGAGGTTACCCCGGTGTATTGGTCCATGCATGACCCCTTTGGTGGACAGCTGAAACAGTGCTAGTACAACCCAATACTTGCTGCATAATGTCATGACTCTTAGGGGAGTAGAAAGTCATAAGAATGTGTAACATCTGGTCCGAAGCGCCATGAGCATCTTTCAGATGGACACTGGTGCGTATATAATATATTCACAATTATTATTATTATTAGTTCAGTAGGTGAAAGAGAATTAGAGAAAACTAAGATGTCAAGATGCAACTTAGACAATTGTAATTACTAATTTATTCACACAGGACCGGTGCTAAACCATTAACACAATTGAACTAAAATATTGAATGCAACTCTTTGTTCAAAGTGGAATTGAAATTTTTAAAAAAAACAACACCACAACGAATGAAAACAACATCAGGAAGTTTCTTTGGCTATATAAAATTTTAATTTTATCTTTCATAAAAAAAAATTAAAAGTAATTTGTAATGATATTAGCCTAACACTCAATCATTTCTTCTATAATCCCTTGTTTTTAATCTGTTAGGTCCATCCATGCTGATTTTATCTTCTCCCTCCTAGCTACCTTTTTCACACATATATGCATCATATTAGCTCATCATTGCTTATAAGATGTGGATTTTTGTATAAAATACAGGCAAAGGATATTCATCTGCTATATATTTCTTAGTAACAAAAAGTCCAATTAGCTGTTGTTATTTTACATTATTTTTAGAAGTAGAAAATCGCATTCAAAATGGCAGATCAGTATTATATTAATAAATTTTAATAAAATATAATCAATTCTGGATTTTTGTTAAAAAACCTGGAGTTTGGGAGTAATGACAGTAAATTTTTTTAATCATTACTTTGTTTTAGCAACTACGCAAGCTTCTTCTAGAAATCATCCATAGAATTCCCACTAATGACCACCTCAGAAGGCACGTTCCAGAGGTCTTGAGACTTATGTTCTTTCTACTTGAGCGGGAAAACGAGGAGAATGTACTTGTATGCTTGAGAGTTATTATTGAGCTTCATAAACAGTTTCGACCTCAAATTGAACCGGAGGTAAGGACAGAAGTTGCAAATGAGATCTAAAGAATTTTTGTGTTGTGCAATCTAAATGTGTCAAATTTTTCTAAAAACTGCAAGAGATGCATTAAGTTATTCAGAAAGCTGTAAAGCTCAATCCAGACTATCAAATTTTCTTTGACAAAAAACTTCCATATGCCTCTATATTGTCATAATGATGTCACACCATGACCATACATAGAAATATCATTACCATATATGGGTATCATGAAAGTTTTTTTTAAAGAAAATTTGATAGTCTGGATTGAGGTTAAGGTACCCATAACATTAACCTCAACAGGGTTCTCACCAGCACAGGAGTGCTGGTCCATGTACCGGCCCCATTGTTTAGTAAGGTTAGGGACCATGTCAAAATTATCCTGCTGCAGTTACTGCAGTAATTCAGTTACAACCGTATTTGTTAAGTAATTGAAGGAGAATTTTATGTGTCAATACAGTCGCCAAAGAATATATTACACTGCAGTAACCACAGTAGACTTAATATGCAATAGAATAATTTTGACATGAAATGAAAATGAAAAAAGAGGAAGTTGTTTTTAAATAGTCCCTTCGAAAATTTAGCCAAATGCATACTAATTGGTAAAAAGAAATTGTGGTGTCGGCAGCCTCATTGTGGTGGTCAGAGATTGGGAGTGTCAGATGGAGCCGTCCTACGCTGACCATCATGGTGAGAACCATGCCTAAAAATATAATAAACATACAATGCATCAAGGGCAAGTATTTGTTCTCCACATAAATTGGATAATCCATCAGTGGAAATATATGCTTTGTTAATGTTAATACATTATATGTTAGAGCTTATATCATTTATTTTCTTAGGTACACCAGTTTTTACACTTTGTCAAGAAAATCTACAAAGAGATTCCAACCAATATGGTTTGTATATTTGCTTTTTTTTGGAAATAAAAAACACAGTCAACCTTCTCATATACAAACTTCTCATTTACAAACCTCCTATTTTACAAACACTATTTAGTCAATGACCTCATTAAAATAAATACCAATGATGTAATTATATGATAATTTATCGTTAATAATTCTCTTTTGATTTACAAACATTATAATTTACAAATCTTCCAGACTGGGGATGTATAAATGAGGAGTTTGACTTACTGCATTTAATTAATAAAATTATTCTGCTTGAATAAAGTATACATTGAATAAAACTTCCACAGAACTTGATTTTGAAATAAATGCTCCTACCCTCAAACAATGTTTCCCTTAATAAATACCCAGCAACAGTTTTAAAGATATTTGACTGAAATGGCAGACCGACAAACAGACATACATAACCTTGCTTTTGACTGTTATGAGAGTTGAAATTGAATGCAGGTCTCCGTAATCCAAAGTTAAAATATCAGCAAAGGTTTATGATTAGCTCAAACATAGGGCTGGTTTTTGGAACAACTCTTTTTGGATAAGGACTATAAACTGTAGGCCCAGTATACACAAATAGATTGTGTACACTTTAAAGCAATCGGTATATCATTTGAGAGGAGTAGATGGTGTACCTGGTGTACTTTTCCATGGAGCCCCTGTTGTTGGGCAGACAAAGGAAGCGCCATTTTTCTGAAAAGGACATGTTGGGATTCTTAGACTGTTTGTACTACACACTTGATGTAATCCGAAAGGTCCACTAATCAACTTCAAGTAAGAAAGTATAATGCATACTCCAAGCAATGAGATACACGCCATGGTGACAGGATTCAATACTTCGACATAAATTATGCCATTATCAGGAACACTTGATATAATGTTGCACTTTTTGGACCAGATTTTAGCGACCCTCCAAAACTATCCTATGGCAAAAGATATGCATGCTTTAGGTTAAGTACTTGCTAAATGTTGTTGATTAAAGATGTATTGTCACCTGTAAAATGACCAAAAAAATGATTTTGAAAATGACTTGCTTATTTTGAAGAAATATATAAATTATGATCATTCCACCCAAAATTAGAATATTAAAACAATATTTACCCCTACTTTGCAATATTATAATGCTTAAAATTAGCAAAAATCCATAAAAAGGCTGGAAGCCTCTAAAATTTTGGTAATTTTTCAGTGTAAAAATATTAGTAAACAGTTTTTAAATACAGTAATTTCTATTCTCAAGTTCATAAGTTTGATGTTAATTTAATATGAGCAAGTTAATTTCAAAATTAATTGTTATGATTTTTTGGTAATTTTTGAGTGACAATACATCTTTAATTACTCCAAGCCCCAGGTGGTTTCAAGTAATCCAAATTTTTTTATACAACACACTATTGCACTACTGTGCTGATAACAACATGGATGTAATTATGCTGGGCGGAGTTGGGCAGGGCCACCCACCCTAAAAATGTTCTACCCACCCTAAAGCTTATTTTAAAGCATTCCACCCAGTCTAATTCCAACCTGCCACCCACCCTAGCCATATAAAAAAGGTAACATTATGGTTTTTAATTATTTTAACACATACTCTTACATTGTTCCCACCTACCCTTGAATTTTTCTAGCTACATCCCTGTAACGAGTGCCTAGAATATTTCTGTAGTGGATATGAATGCTATAAAATATTATTGTTTTTTACATTTTAAAATGGTTATTATTTATGTAGAAAACACTGGAAGGTTTACAAGTTTCTCCAACTCCTGATGCTTTAAATATTCAACTGTATGTTGAGAGACCTGGCTTTGCAACTCAGACCATCATCACAATCAACCAATCAGATGGCTCCAAGGTTCAGGTATGGCAACATGCAGTTAAAGTCAGTACACTTAACCAAATTTTACACTAAAAATCGTGTTTTCCCCATCGATCATTTATAAAAAAAAAACCAGTGTTTTGAAACGGTGTTTTCCATCGTTAATCCTGAAAAATTATGATTTTTTTTCGCAGAGATTGACAGTGAATAGTTTTGCTTTTAACGTTAATCCTGACGGCTAAAAAAATAACAAATTGGATTGTTAGATTTGAACTGAGTTCAACTTTAATGATTTTGTTAAATGATTGTGAGGTGCGTGCGAGACAAAATTTCCTGCGGCAAGGATTTATAGGTTTTGGGTCAAGAAATAAATCACACTTCTTCTTCATTTTCTAAAATGTTTGTGTGTTATATTTTTTTTTCGAAACATAAAATATAATTTTTTATATCAGAATTTTTGAATATCGATCAGAAGGAAAACAGGATTTTTGTTGTAAAGTTTAAATTTCATAAAACTAATGTATAAGTAAACTTGACTCTTTCTAAACTGAACTATTTAGAATTCCAAACAAAATGAGTGGTAGCTCGGTTGGTACCACATCAGACTTATAATCAGAGAAGTCAATAAGCATGAAACACAAATTTGAGTCCTTTCAATCTAAAAAAAAATAATTTTGTAAAGTTATTGTGCACCCACATTGCTGAATTTGAAATTTGTCTGGAATATTTATTCAATTTTAAAGCTTTATTCACTTGTTGACGTATATCTCAACTGGTAAAGTGTTAAACTTGTTATCTAAATGCAGGTTTAATTTTTCTTTCAGTACTATAAAAACATTTGGGGCATGTCATGGAAAAACCATTAAGTTGTAGCAATATTGAAAAAAAAACATATAACACTTGTTATAAGCTTTAATTTAAGGCGTCATTTATCAAAATTGGACATATTCAGCTGAAGTTATTCGACAAAATATTCACAAATTTTCTTAGGAAAACAAGAAAACAGGAAAAATAAACTTTAAAGTTTTATTATAATTTTGATGCATTTTTTAAACCAGTGTCTTTTCACTGAAAAGGCCATCACATAAAAAAAATCTAAAACCAATTGTAACTTATTGCATTTTTAATTTTTATTCATAAACTAACTTATTTAATTAATTTTTCTCTTCAGCAAACCATACTTCCACGGGGTATCAACTCCCTAAAAGTATTGGCAGAATATCCCATCATTGTAGTGCTTATGTATCAGCTGTACAAACAGACTGTACACAGTGTTGTTGCAGAGTTCATACCCCTGATTATGAATACTATAGTTTTACAGCCAAGTCAACAAGCAAGGTATGTACCCATAGAGTTAAATAAGTATACTGGAGTGAAATGTATACTTGCTTCTCTCTGTAGAGTTAAATAAGTACTAGAGTATAATTTTTTCTTCTTTCCATAGAATTAAATAAGTACTAAAGTGTAATGTAAACTGTATTTATTTCTGTTCATACAGTTAAATAAGTACATTGGAACCTAAAAGGGGTCATACGTAATCCATAGAATCCGTAAAATCCAGGATGTGTAAGATATAGGCCTAGGGTAGGCCTGTTAGTGTTGTGGCAGCTGCAGAGCACAGCATAGAGCTAGGCCTATGCTAAGAGTAAGCGCAATAATCGGCTTGAGATTTTGTGCTAAATTAAACCTAATTTATCTAGTACATACTAGTAATTTTAATTTTTATTATGTTTTAATAAATTTTACAATAGACAGTGACAAAATGCTTTTAAAATAATTAGAACTGGTCGTTGAATCCATTGTGATAAACAATAACATGTGGGTTTTTTAAGCAAGAGTGAGCCCCTACTTTGGTATAATGAAAAATTGATATTTTGATTGTTATAAAATGAATTTAAATGTCTTTTACGTTTGATTATTTGAATGTTTAGAATGAAATAATGTTTTGAATACAAATATTTTTTTCCCAAAATTAATTTTTGGTCAAAATACTTTGTGATGATTAAAAATAGCTCTAAAAATGATGACGTAAAATCATGGTATGTAAACTGTAGGTTTCACTGTCCTAAAGGGTAATGTATGGTTACTTCTTTCCATAGAGTTAAATAAGTACTAGAGAAATATTGTATACTTATTCTAGACCATAGAGTTAAATAAGTACTAGAGTGTAATGTACACTTTATACAAGTAGAGTTTTTTTGTGGTTAGTTAGGATGGGGAGGGAATAAGTAGTGTTGAATTTGTGTTACAATACCTGTCTTGATAATTGAATGACTGAAAACACTATAGACAATCTATTTGAGGTAGACCATTCTAATAAGCAACTCTTAAAATGTTCAAAAATATATTTTTGACATCTGAACGCTTATTCACTGAAGTACAGTAATCCTATTACAAGCGTGTGAGTAAGAAACTTCAACAGTACAGAGCCAAGGTTAATGTTATTTGTCTTGTCGTGTTTTTTTTTAGGTCTTCAGCTCATTTTAATAAGGAAATGTATGTTGATTTTGTAGCAGCCCAAATCAAGACACTCTCATTCTTGGCATACATCATTAAGATATACCAGGTGAGTTAGTCAAGCTCCAACAAAAAAAAATTGATGCCAAAGAAAATGATAACCATGAAAATTATCGACGACTGGTACACGTCTACAACCCTTGGTAACCAATGCTGAACCCCTCCCCCTGTCGGCGAAGATTCATTATTTTTGTCAGAGAAAAGCATAAAAAATATTCTATAAATGGCCCAAAAAATAAAAGTAAAAAAATGAGGCAAAACAGGCTACAATGACATGTAAAATGAGGAAATAATGGTGTTTTTTTTTGCTTGCCAAAACCAAAACGGTAACCATGCCCACTCGGGTTCCTGGATCCCCCCATGTGTCCCCCCCGCCCCCCCCCCCCCCCATCGGAGAAATCCTGGCGCCACCCCTGTTGGTAATGTTTGGAACCATTTCTCAAAACAAGAGCTTTCGTCATTTTTATTTGATTTGATTTTTTTGGGTTGTGGGATCCCAAGGACAACCCAAAAGTTCCAGAGGGGTCCTTTTGATGCCGATTGGCAGGGGGAGGCAATCCCCATCTCTTTTCTGAATAATGTACTGCATTCTTCAATGTACACCTAAGCCATGTTGTACATGGGACCAATGGCTTAATGTCTCATCCGACAGATGGTGTGCCATTAATTTGTATTTTGACCTTCAAGCCGAAACACAAGGAAAATGATGTGGTATTCATTTGAAAGACCAGCTAAGCGAGCTGCAGTGCAAAGCACAGCTGTTATCACAGTTTTAACAACTGAGCTAAATACAACTCTGCTTTGTTGGTCAAGTGTATGAAAATATGGAAACATCATTTTTATTTAAGATTATTGATGAAGTTGCTAGATGTATTTAACATTACTATAACGCTACCAATGGTTTTTATCTTCATTTTGATTGATGTTAACAACTTTTAATTTTTAAAATATTATTCTTCTAGGAATTGGTTAATTCTTGTGCTCCGCAAATGGTGAAAGGTATTCTAGGATTGTTTCAACATTGCCCCAGTGAGGTGGCACATCTGAGGAAGGAACTTCTGATTGCAGTCAGGCATATTTTGGCAACAGACCTGCGCAACAGTATGTTTGTTACATTTACTTATCCATGTAGTCACAGGGACCGTTTTAAACATTAGTTCAATGTAAACAAAACGTTAAAGTTAAAATGAGTTGACTGTAGCTAGGTAACGTTTTACGTGGTGATAATTTACTAACTGTTGGGCCTAACTATAGGCAGCTTTCAATGGAGTACGTAAACCATACCAAAAGATGTCATAATTTATTCATAAACGAAAGGAGATGTTTTAACAACTAAAGTAATTTCTAGATTTATGGTGCTTGGGAGAACTTCAGTAACATTTTACATAAAAACAGTGCATGCATATTTAAATTTATGTAAAAAATTAAAATCCAACTCAGCTTTAGATAAACATAAAGAATTCTTCTCTAACTTCTGTAGAAAATGTATAGTTAAATCACTGGAACTAAAGTCTTTAATGATGGAACCAAAACAATCTCAAATTGATAAAGAGAACCACACCATTTTAGAAAAATAACTAAAGATTTAATTGTAAACATGTATTGGATCACAGAACCATCTTCTGTACAAAGAAATGAAAGAACTAAACAACACACCCGTTTTAACTAGGCATATATAAACAAAAAGGCTAATTAATATTTAAATTAGAAACCTATTACATTACCTAAAATTTGTAATCAACTGTAAAAAAGTAGTGATCATGTAAATCCGAGATACGTAGCACCTCAATTGATAGCCTTAAATTTAAATGTTGAACTTGCTTATTTAAATTAGGATTGTTCCATTTTATATGCAGTGATTCTTTGATCTTTAATTTGATCTCACTGCTGTCACGGTTTATGAATGTAAATTATTTGTCATTAACTATTTTATTTTATTTACAAAAGGGGCGGAGATTATCGCTATGCTAAGGTTACCATTAACATATTCTGGCGATACTACCTACTGTAACGACTCACAAATTTGTCCAATGTTTTTTTTATGAGTTTTGAAGTGGTTAATATAATAAAAATATGCAATTAATACGTCATATTAAAGATGTATTGTCACCTAAAAAATGACAAAAAATGGATTTTGAAAATAACTTGCTTATTTTAAAGAAATACTTAAGTTATGATAATGGCACTAGAAATTAGGGTATTTAAAAAATATTTACCCACAGTTTTGCATTGTTACATGCTAAAAAATGGCCAAAAACATCTAAAAGGCTGGAAGCCTCTTAAATTTTGGTCATTTTTCCCTGTAAAAATCTTTTTAAACCATTTTTAAATACAGAAATTTCATGTGTTAAGTTCTTAAATTTGATTTTACTTTGATATGAGCAAATTAATTTCAAAATTAATGTTGATTATTTTTTGATCATTTTCAAGTGACAATATATCTTTAATCAAAATTTCAATTATAAATACTCTTTTTTTAAGGATTTGTGCCGTCAATTGATAAACTGTTTGAGGAAAGTGTGTTGGTTGGAAGTGGATGGACTAGCAAAGAATCTCTAAGGTATGTAGGTCTGTTTGTATAACCAAGTTGCCATTGCAGTATTTTGGCATATATTTTAGCCAGGTACTCTATACCAGATAGGCAAACTAAAAGCTGTCCTTTTAGCCAGGTGCTCTGTACCAGATAGCCAAACTAAGAGCTGTCCTTGCTTGCCAGTGCTCAGTGGAAGTCACATAGGACCACTCAAAAACCCCAGTTTCTTATTTGTTTCAGCAAGTTA
Source organism: Nesometra sesokonis (assembly GCA_025631205.1). Lineage (NCBI taxonomy): Eukaryota > Metazoa > Echinodermata > Crinoidea > Comatulida > Antedonidae > Nesometra > Nesometra sesokonis. The sequence continues at coordinate 21,618 of JAOTQE010120438.1, forward strand.
AAATTTGTTTACATTTTACACATTGTCTTTTCTATCATAAATTGAAAAGAGCATACACCTACTTTGCTGATTTTCAATACATCCTATCCTCTAGACTTTGAAAACAGATGCAGGATTATAGGTCTGTTATTCTAATGTATGTTGGTCATCTCCAAAATGAAGACCGCAGACAGAAGACCCAAAAACGAAGACCCTATTTTTTCACTTTTAATCTGATGATTATGTAATAAATTATCAAAAGATCGATATTGCGAAGACCTGAAAACAAAGACCTTCTTTTTTAAACCTCAGCTGATAATGTGTTAATCTACCACAACAGTATTACAAGTTTATTGATACTTTTCGTATTAATGTATTTTGACAAATTATCAGCTTTACCTACCGATACTCGATCCTATTATTATGCCTGTCCTAGGCGGCAGGCCTACTATTTACCGACTTGGAAATTTCTGCCCAGTCGCTAAACAACAACAGAAAAGTATGGTGCGCAGTTAGCGACAGCGATAATTAATAAGTAAATCGTACATATTTTTGGAGACACCCGTTGGTCGTCCAGTCATCCAAGGACCAGTTACAAATTAAACATTGATCTATTCATCCAAGACCTATGTCTATGCACCTAGGCATTATATCCTGGGCATATTGTTTTCATCCTGCCTGTCCCTGTTTTTTGTATGTTGTATTCACCATAACGATCAACAAAGTTAGGGCTTTGATATTTAAATTAAACATTGATCCATCCACGGAATATTTTATGCCCCGGGCTTATTGTTTTCATTATGTCTGTCTCTCCATGTGTCTGCTGTCAACTTTAAACATCATCATAGTTATTGCATCATCAGACGTAAGGCTTTGATATTTAGCGTGTGTGTTCCTTATGAAAAGACCTTCCAGTGGGCCCTACATTTTTGTCATGTGACTCTGACCTTTGACCTCAATTGACAGTCAGGTTTTATGTGCTATATTAAGATCTTGCTACAGTTTGGGGCATAGTATCAAAGTGGAAATGTTTACATTTTTTTAAAACATTTTTAGGCCGCTTGCATACAGCACCTTAGCAGATCTAGTTCATCATGTCCGGCAGCACCTGCCCCTACAGCACCTCTCCCTTGCAGTGCATCTGTTTTCCAAGAACGTTCATGATGAATCACTGCCCTGTAGTATACAGACGATGTCATGTAAGCTACTCTTGAACCTAGTTGATTGTATCAGAACAAAGTCAGAACAGGAACATGGAAATGTAAGTTATAAAAGTTTAATTTATTGACTTGTTTATAGTATTGTTTTCTGCTATGAACTGGATTTCTTGATATCGCACCACCCTCTAACAATGAGAAAAGTGGGGGTTGTAATCATGTTTCACATGAGTAACCTGATATGGTAAAATCAACTTTATTTATCCATTTATGAAAATATCTTTTGAAAGTCTAGTTACGGAATGTGAATGTATAATCAATGTTAAAGAAGGAGGCGGGGAGGTGGGGGTTATAAGAAAAAAGACATTATTTTACTTAATGATGTATTGTTCTCAGAATGGGCATACAAATTAAATTTAAATAGATTCTGAAGTAGTATAGGATTTATCAACTTAAGCACATAAATTAGTGTGTGAACAAAATATGGTTTTTACTTTTTTGTGCTAGAATGCTTTAAAATTATCAAGAAAATTCTGTGTGTTTACTTTTAGGAGTAGACATAAATTTGTTTGTTTAAATAAAATTTATTTAGAAGATTAAGACTACATTACATAATAAATAGTGATTATGAAGAATAATTTTATATGTATTTCAAATAAGTTTCAGGAACTAATTTTATCACATACAAAAACTCTATTTCACACACTATTATTACAATAGTTCTTTCAAAACATGCTTAATATTGTGTTTACATTTTTTCAGGGAAGAGAAATTTTGATGAGGATGCTGGAAGTATTTGTGCTGAAGTTTCACACAATTGCTAAGAATCAGCTGCCTCCTATATTTAAGAAAGTGTAAGTATTACAATATGATACAAATCACAGATAAAAAGACAGATTTGCTCATAAATTTATTGTTTTAAAAACTACATAGTGCACTTCCATTGAATACAAAGCCTCAGAGTGCAGTTTTAAGTGAACTTGATAAACTAAACCAATAAAATCATACTCTGTTGCTAGTTAGACTTCAGCACTCCCAATATTATAAGTTTAAAATAGTTGACATTTAACCAAAGATGTATTATTTATGGCTAGATAGTGATCTTAACACTGTAGAATTGCAATCCCATGTAGGCGCCTACTATTGATGGTCGCCTGCCTTCGTCACAAACATGTAAGTTACATAATAATATCTGTTTAATAGTTATTGATATTTTAACATTCTTTTGTCATACAAATTATTTTCATATCTTTACATATATTTCATGATGTCTATGTCTTTATATTTGGGTTAAATTTACTTCTTAATAAATTTAAAACTTATGGAAGATTTGGGGCTGTTTCGTCATAGCAACACTCTTAAAACATAGCGAAATTTGATTGGTTGGATCCTGGACATATTGAATAGTAAGGGCTTCCTTGAAACTGCACTTTGGGCCATGTATTCTATGGAAGTTCACTATATAGCCATTAAAATTTTCCATCTGTGCATTTAACTTATGTTGGTACTGAAGGCTGGTGGCTAATTTGATGAGTACGCTTAGATGGGATTGTAATCCTACAGGGTTAACTTTGCCATCTATTGGTCAAAACTCTTATCTGTACTGAATGACATCATGGTGTAAGAGATTTCCCAAACGATAAACGAACGGTACTGGGTCTGGACAATAGCGTTCCGGTTCCACATCAAGACATTCCATTCGTAGAAGTACT
>JAOTQE010120439.1:0-12652 GCA_025631205.1 Nesometra sesokonis
GCGTTGAGTTGAAAATCGTTGAAGTTGAGTTAGGTTCAACTTCAACGATTTTCAACTCAACGCAACTCACCGCAACTCAACGATCGACAAGAAAACAGGCTTAAGTCTTTGCTTTTTGAATGACATTTTGTATGGGTGTCATCATGGAGATATTAATTAAAAAGAAAAACTAATAATTTATAAATTAAACCATAGTAAGATAAAAACAAATCATAATAATACCAGTAAATGAATATTCAAATGGCATACATAAACATATCAACATATTATTTGTATTGCATAGCAGGTGACATTGATACTATAAAACATGGGAATAAAAGCAGGTGTTTATTTATTCTAGCTTTATATACTTTGGAGTCACAGAGTCAATAGGCCTAGTTTGGCAGTTTTGTTTGTTCCTTTTCAGCGTTTCATGTTTGTGTTTTAATACAATGAGTATTTTAACAACTCTTCCCTTCTTCTTTGCTTATAAGTAAGACATTTTCTAACACTTACCTCTACACAGCAACTGCTTCAAGCCTTGCCAGGAAATAAAACCTCTGTGTCGACTTCTCAATAATTCCAAATCTACAACAAAACAATATCATCGATGACTCTTGCTTATCTAACAAAATTCTGCAAGCCAATTATATTACAAAAGAATTCACAAATCATCCATGAACTAACAAGTTCAGAGAACAAGTCAAGATACATGTAAAACAATAATTTTCAACATTCTTTGACCTCTGTAGTTGATTCTGAAAATAATGAGCCAGGTGGGATTTGGATCTAAGCTAACGTGTGAAACATGCAGAGTCAACATGAAACGCTAAATCGCTCTCAGCTGATTTCCCACGATGCTAATTTATTGAACAATTATTCGACTTCTGTTTGTTAATGAATGGCATTTAGCGAATCAGTGTCTGTAGTCAGTTACTTCTCTGTTTGATTCAATCTTAATTTTGAATCTTAAATTTCAAATGTTAGTTTTACTAGCTAAGTTGTCTATCGCTAATGAGGAGCATAAATGGGTACCATAGATCTGAATTATGGAATTTTGTTTTAAAACCTTTAGGTCTAGACTATTATAAATTTCAATTTTGACATAACCAAAAATCTTAACTGACCTGAATGGCAGTTTCAACCTCCATCGACTGAGGTCTTCCTCAGAGTGACTGCTGTTGCTAAGCAACCTGTGTTTGATAGCTGGCGGTCGCCTAGCGACAAGGTTGTATACATGACCCAGTAAGGACAAGACTTGTTTAAAATCACCCACCGACATTACAGAGACAGATTTAGAGACACAGGTGGAGGTGCCATGCTCGCAACACCTTGCACATTTTGTGTGGCTTTTTGATTGGCTTAACAATATAATTTATGATAAAAACAACCAATGGATTATTATTTATAATCTTTGAAAATAAAAAGCAGCAAACATAGTTATTATAGCTTGTAACCAGTGACGGCGGCACTGGGGGGGGGACTGGGGATGGCTAGGGGGGTTGGAATGGCTAGAGTGGATACAGCCCCCACATCAGGGACCTTTTCTCCCCACTCAACTCAGGGAGAAATTTAAGGTTTCATCAGGGAATTTCTAGGGTAATGTCCTAGGCAAGCCCAGAAGAGCCCCCAATACAAAAACGGCTTAAAAAGGCACACAAAATAAGGCATATAAAGTTTTTTTGCTTGTCAAACTGAAAACCGGAGACACATCCACCTCAACCTTGCCAAAGCCATCGAGGGTGCCGCCCGACAGGTGGGCACCCCCGAATTTCCCTGCTGTCAGGGAATTCCTGGCACCGCTACTGCTTGTTACCAAGTTTATGTAAATAAATTCTTATGTAATGCCATGAAACTATCAATATTTATTCAACAAAATCCCAGGTAAGCGTAATGTAAACACTAATATCAATATCGAACTCTGTTATGATATTTAAGCTATGAACATTACTTCAATATCTGAAATTAGGCCATTCTATGACCACCTCAATTACAATAACCTGTATATTAATGAACTGATAGTGTTAATTTGTATGCATTTTGTCTGCTCAATTTTATCTGCTATCTGATATTGTTGTTAGTGCATAATTTTCCTAAATTTTGTGAAAATACAAGCAAATATTTGAAATAAACAATAAGCCAACTCGGTTGGCGTATGTCCATGATTTTAAACAGCTACTGCCAAGTCAAACATCTTCAATACAGTACATACGACAATAAGGTAATAAAACAGCCCTATACTAGTCCTGTGGTTTTCATAAGATTTAAAAATAATGTTATTATTTTTAAAACACCAAAAATGCTATTTGCCACATTTTGTGTTTCTTTTTAAGCCAATTCGTATATTGGAGATTTGATTGAAACTTAAAATAACCATACATAGCCCCTGACAAAATCATAAATTTCTCCCTGACGGGGTCCACCAATGGGCGGCTGTAGCCTAATCTTGCAGCTTTTGTAAGTTACCTAAAACTAGGCCTATTCGCACTAGACTTATTATGGTAAAACTTAAAACTGTGGGTCAATTAGTTTTACCAGGGAGGTATACAAAATACAATTTATTATACCTACCCTTTATTTAATATGAAGGTATACCTGCCAACTCTCACGCATGAGTCTCACGCATAGGAGCCTAAATTGGACGTCTCACGCATAAATTAATTTATCTCACACATTACCATAATTCTCACTCATAAACAATTTCTCCCTGACGGGGTCCACCAATGGGCGGCTGTAGCCTAATCTTGCAGCTTTTGTAAGTTACCTAAAACTAGGCCTATTCGCACTAGACTTATTATGGTAAAACTTAAAACTGTGGGTCAATTAGTTTTACCAGGGAGGTATACAAAATACAATTTATTATACCTACCCTTTATTTAATATGAAGGTATACCTGCCAACTCTCACGCATGAGTCTCACGCATAGGAGCCTAAATTGGACGTCTCACGCATAAATTAATTTATCTCACACATTACCATAATTCTCACTAATAAACAGTCATTTCGATAGTCGAAATGGGAGAGAATGTGGCCCAGATAGCGGTAGCTGGGTTTGTCTCACGCATGGGAGCCAAAAAAAGGCAGGTATATGAAGGTATTATAATATACCTGCATGGTTTTATAAAAAGTCTGAACTGCTATTTGGGCTTCTGTTAGCAAAAAGGTTTTATTGTTAAACAATTACAAAGGTTTCATAATACAGTCACAATACTTTGTGTTATGATGCCAAGATGTCTATGAACTAAATATGTATTTCCTTCAAGCAAGCCATATATGATTAAATAGCCATGGGATATTATGATATGCTTTGATGACAAAGCCAAGTCAAATCAAAACATGTGATATCACAACAGTCTGCTTTAATGTACATTCAAGCTTAACAATGATAATAATAATGTTGTGGCATTACAATAAAATTAAAAATTATGGTGTCAGGCTTCGATTTTTTTTTTTACTAGCCCACTGGGAAAGTTGACTTTGCATTTCACTAGCCCACAAGTAATTCAAATAGCCTATGTCTGTAGCAACTTAACATAAAATGTGTAAAAGTGACGGCTTGACACTTGTATTCTCTAGCCAATTGGGCTAGTAAATATGAAAATTCTCTAGCCCGGTGCAGTTTTCACTAGCCATTGTACGCTGAGCTATGGTATACATGCAAATTTGCACACAGAATGCTTTATTCTCATGCATCAGGGCCTATTTTTGACATCTCACGCATACATAATTTTTCTCACAGGTTAGCAGAATTTTCAACAAAACTTACGATGCTGGGTGCTTTTAAAGTTATGGTTACAACAACACCAACAAGAACATAAGTGAGGGTCTAATGTCCACTTCGTGCCGACTTAAAAATTGTTCATTTATGAATCCTTTGCATACAAACAAGGTAAATTTTTGTTTAAGCGCTGATTTGAATTTAAGTATCCCTCCTATGTTCCAGAACTGCAAGTCTATGCACAGTGATTAAAGAATTATTTTAGTATTGCCGATTGGTTTCAGATCCCTTAACCTGCCTCAATTTTTCAATTTTCAATTAGTGTTTCCTTCAATTTGAATAAGTGCCCTTGTCCCATAAACAATAGTAATAATAATAGTAATAATAATTTATTACTATTGTTTTTTTCATTAGTTAGTCTTCTCGGATAAGGACGATAAACCGTAGGACCAGTGTACACATACGGCTCATGTGCACTATAAAGAACCCAGTACATCTTTCGAGATGAGTAGGGGGTTATCCCGGTGTATTGGTCCATACATCCCACTGCCGTGGACAGATGAATGAGCGCCTTTACGGCAACAGGACATGATGTGACCCTTAGGGGCGTAGAAAATCATATGAATGTATAACATTTGGTCCACAGCGCCTTAAGATTCTACTGTATACAGTTCGGCGCTATAGTATAAATCTAACTACACTACATTACCTTAATCACTCAAAACAGCTTTACAGTTTATCAGTTTATGACTCATTATTTAAAGTTAACTATTGTTAATGTTTAATACTTGGTTCAAGTCCAAACACGAGCATTAGCTCAAAAATATTGACACAAGTAAAGTACCAAAGATTACAACATTGTACTGATTCACCATAGCCCAGCCTTTGTAAAACAAATTATTTACTTTCTGCGATCAAGATTTATTTACTGCAATGACCAACACAATTTATTTCAACTATCTAAAAATTTAATTAATCAATTTGCTTAATATAACACTTAATAATTAAAGACTAACTATCTGCCAATTCAAAAATTTTCCTGATTTGTAAAATTTGGAAGCCGTGGGCACAGTGGTTGCGTTTCGGAATTCCAATCACATGGTCGGTGGATCGAGGCTCACTCTGGTTGGCTGTTTGTGTTCCTAGGCAACACTTTATCCACATTGCCTCTCTCTCGACTCTGGAGTGGATCGACGTATTGTATACTCTCTTGGTATATATTCCACTTACTCTACACTTACAATAAATTGTTGTGTTGAAATTAAAGACATATATTGAACCGGGGAAATAACACACGATACTCAAAGTACTAGGTTTGAAAAGCTTCGCAGAAAATGGTTGCCTTTCTTGTTGTCTTTTCTAGTGACACAGTCCATTTGGAAACAGGGGTGTACATGTGTTAAATTACATAAAATACATGTATATTTTCGGTAACGTCCATAATTATTACCTATTTAGAAAATATTTATTTTTATTTTTTCGACAGGGTTTTTCTGATTATTATTATAATGTAATAATATTAATAATAGTCTAATGACTTTTCGCGCTCCTTTGATCGTTTCCAGGAGCGTGAGGGAGATTGCGTGCCTTTTAAATGAAGGTCTGAATGGCATTCTACAGTAAAATCACCATGACAGCCATACTGATTGAGAAAATGTTTTTATTTCTTTCCATCACTTTTTCTTATTCAAGTTTTGTTGTTTCAATAAATCTCTGCAATTCATGGCCCATTAAGTTCTATATTTGTTGAAGTGCAATATCTAGCTTCATAAAATCTTAACAGTACATTGATTTAATGAGCAAAAATTTTACATAATACTGTAATATTAATAATAATAAAACATTCTTAATGCACCAATTCCACATTAGCAATCAATCATATAGATTCTAGACTTACATTTAATTATCACATAGATTATATTGTCGGTAAAGGCAACCTTTTACTAGGTGCTTTTTGGCAGCATACCAAAACCCTTGATAGCAAAACTAAACTACATCTTTACAACTCTTTAGTAAGACCTATTTTTTTATTATGGATAGTACTATTTATAATGGATGTGTTTTTGAAATAAAATAAAATAAAAAGGCACAGATAGTAATCAATGAAAAAACCCTATGAAAAAAGATGATGGAAGAGAGATATACATTGAAACAAGTTTTCATATTTCTAAAGGAATTGACAATGGGAAGTTCGGAATAGAGAAGGACATCATTCGACAAGGATGAGGCCAAGAAAGTTTTCAATTTAAATTTAGAAATAGGCCAAAGATTTATATTTGTAGAAGAAGACTTGAAGGATTATATGGATTCATATGGATTAAGAGGTTTCGAAGATAGGACAGTTGGTGAAATCTTACAGCTTTAAAACAGCATATAAGAAGATTAAAAATAACTTTTTTTTGGATAGGTATACACCAATGTAAAGTTTGAGAAATGTAATATGGTGAGGCGTTTGAGTGAGGAAGTACACACATGTAGCTGAATTTTGAATTCGCTGTAATTGATCAAAATAATAAGAAGGTAGGCTGAAGTCGTTAACTTGTAAGAAAAACTAGAAGCAACAGATTTAGAGTCGAGGCTTAAAGCATTGCTTATTTGGCTTCCCTTCACGCTTCCACGATATTTTTCATATTGTCTATTTCTTTTTCTTTAATTATTAAACTGAAGTGTGGAAAAACCAATAAACAAACAAACAAACAAAACCAAAACATGAGGATTAAAGAATGCCAACAAAATCCATGCAACACCATCTAATTTATATGAAATATTATGACTCCGGTGGTAGCGAGATTTTAATGTAGCACACGAAAGCCACTCTAAATTGAGGTCAAAGGTCAAGGTCACATGACAAACATATAGTGCCCACAGGAAGGTCTTGTTATAAGAAACACACATGCCAAGTATTAAAAGCCCTACCTATGAAGATGTAATTACTACTGGCAAAGGTTACAGTTGACAGACAGACATACGGAATGCCTGGGGTAATATATGCCTGGGAGCATAAAAATAATATATTGATGATTATAAAAACTTGTTTGTTACTTATGCAGCCATAAAAAATATCATTGCACATAGGTGCAGATTTTGATGGATGGAGTAGTAGAAACATTTTCTCCTCACAAATCACAAAAGGTTTCAGCCTGGGCTCCCTTCTTCATTCAATCAACTCTCCGACCACTCCTATACTTATTTCGACAATGCCTTTAAAAATGATAGAAATGATTAATATTGATAATGATAATTTCTGCAAATTTTAAAACCTTACCCCAAATATGGTTGTACTGGAGGTAGATATGGACTCTCGGTTATGACCCATGACATACAAAACAAGGAACATAAAAGAAAACATTGTAGTTTCAGTTTGTTTAGTATAAGGCTGTTTTATTATTTATATGGTTAGTAAACTCTAAACTCTGTTTCACTTACAGTTACGGTACATTGGTTGAATCAATATAAGCATGCATCCTATATGAGGTCCCACAAAAAACTAATGTCCTCCTTGTCACTCCTTAGGAGGTGTTAATTTAAGGGGGGGGGGGGGGGTTGCAGCCTTCTCCCTCACATTTAGAAGGTAAAATGTAAATATTAGTACACACTGTCTATAAAACGAAAATATTCAGCAAGAATTGATCCCTTAACACATCCCGGAGGCCACTTCCAGACTAAAGACCAAAATTTCCGGGGGAAGGTTCCCCGGACCCCTAAAACTTTTAATCTCTACCGCCCCCCCCCCTTTCCGTCTCGTTTCCAAAAGACTGCATCCGCCCCTGAATTCAAGTTACCCTTACAATCATATTTCCAAAGTTCTAAAAATCTTCAACCTTATTTCATCTCCAAAGTTATTCTTAACATCATGCTGCTTAACCCTTACAAAACCAGAATTCTCAAGAGAAAACCACCACTGGGCATCTAGACAATTTTGAAATTCCCGCACATTTTCAGGTTTCTGATAGGCCTAACTTCTCAGGCATTTTTGAAAACTACTTATGATTTTTTTCTGAATAAATAAAATTTTAAAAAAAACAAGGTGACCTAGGCTTAGTCAAATGTTAGGTTACAAAATATTAAAAATTTGTCCAAAACTTAAAAAATAATAAAAATAAAATTTACAAGTATAACTGATATCGCATTGGAAATGGTATAAGATTTGTTAAATGTAGTCGTCCGCAATTTGTTAAGAGTTAAGACGATATAAAAAAATTAAGTAAAGGCAAAGTAATATTTTAAACCTAATTCTTACAAAGGAATGAGACAATTTCAACAGAACTGTATCCCTTGACTAGCCTCTTTAGTATTACCCTATAAAATCCATAGTACCTAGGGATGTCACCTAACACAACAACAGCTGATGTTGGCTGAGTCACCGTATAATATAAACAATGCATTATGATGAAAATATTATCATTGAATAAATTTATTAAGCTGTTCTCGCTAGCAAAAGCCTGAAAAAAGTTAATAAGTATAATAAGTTTACATCAACATTAAATAATTTTTTTTTAAAACATCTCTTCCTCATTTTAATTTAGGGAACATTGATTTAAAAACAAAATTTAAGGTTTTTTTTTCTCCCGGAGAATGGTCAAACACTCAAAGTAACATTTATAGAATTGCCTTTATATTTTATTTCATTAAGAAAAATAAACATTTAGTTTTCTAATTAAACCTCCCATTCATATCCTTATCACAATATTGTATGATTTTACAATTGGTACAAGTATCTCAAACTTTTATCATTTTGACAATGAAGTTGAATATATCTTGTATCTTGTGTATAAAAAGTCAAATTATTTTTTAAAATTTATAAAAATTTAAAAACTTTCAAGTCTTATCAGATCCTAAATCTGGCAATGGTAAAAACAGATGTTCTAAGCTATAACATTTGACTGGGCTAGGTCAGGGAAATCCGCTATTGATTGTAAATTCACTCCAAGGTACTGTACATGGAGATTTATACGAGCTTAAATTCTGGTAGCACTTGTAAATACTCAGTTGTTTTTTTTCCTAATGGAGGTTAAAGAATTCTGTGCTGATTTGGTATTAAGAAAAATTGGGAGATGAAGGCTAGAATTACTGACAATTTTAATATCATATTATAAATATTCTATGGGATTAAAAACAATAATAATCATTGTATCTGACATAATATTGGTGTCCCAGCTAAGAGGTACTTTATCGAGAATAGAAATGTATATCAGTTTCTTAGGTTTATTATTAAAATAATATCTGAAAGAATAATCAATCTCAACAAATTAAATTTAATTACTTGAGATATCATTCTCTGGAGAATATGGAGTTTGAGTGTATACAGTACAAGTGAACAACAGGGAAAGATGAAGGATCCACCAAAAGGGTTAATGCACCTTTCCCGGTCTGAGTTGGCATGGTTACCTGTTTTGATTTTGACAAGCAAAAAAAGATATTATTTCCCCATTTTTAGGGTCTATTTTGGATCAAGAGCTCAAAATATAAGAGGGGGCACAACTACCTTTTGCCGATAATATGGCGCATGCCTGCTGTGCCCCATCACAAAATCCGCCCCTGAGTCAACAGACTACAATGGAACCTACATCTGATGTACGGTATAGGACCAGAGGTTGTATGTAATTCACAGGATCTGTAAAACCCAGATTATGTAAAATATAGGCCTACAGTAGCTAGTGTTTTGCCTACAGAGCAAGTATGGAGCTAAGACCTAAGATTTGGTAATAAATGAAACCTAATTATTGCATTAATTACTGGTCATGTTTATTTTCAATTGTGTTTTTAGTAAAGTCCACAATAGAAATTGACAATAAACTGCTTTAAAGATAATTAAAACTGGTTGGTTTATATCACGATAAACAATAACACGTTCATTTTTTAGCCTCCGGAGATAAGCCCTCTATAGTTTTGTTACATGTTATTCATCAGGGTTTTTAATGGTAAGTCTAGTCCTAGAGAAAAATCGTCTAAATTATTTTAAAATCCATGGCTTTAAATGACTTAAATTCATGAATTTTAAACATTTTATGTTTGGCTATTTGAATGTTTAGAACAAAGTAATCATTTGGAAATAAACACAATTTCTCCATCTCCAAACACCCAAACTTAATTATTTTTTCTCTCAAAGTATTTTTTGATGGTTAATGAAAAAACTGATGACTTCATCGATCATTTTATGCGGACATAAAATCCAGAAAAATAAATTCAAGATACAAAAATGTAGGTTTCACTGTATTCTTATTCTTATTTTTACAAAAGCTGTAATATCATCAGGTTTAACTTAGGTCAGCATTGTAGCGTAACAAATTGTCACACACAACACATGAGTTAATCAGCTAATGTCCACTATAATTTATGTTGTTTTTTCATCTACAGTAGAGAGTAATGTGGTTAGATTTACAAATAACAGTCAGCATTCCCTACACCGACCATCGATCAAGTTTAACATCGGATTACTGCCTGTTAAAATAGTCTGATTTAGCACAAAATTCTGTTTTTTCTTTAAAGGGTAACTCTGGGATTAAAATTTCTATGATAAATCTATAAAAAAGGTAGTTGTGAGCTAGCAGATAACATTTTACAACATTTGGACAATGATATAATGCCAAAAAAACATGTTGCATAGCGAGTCCTAAATCAAAAGTGGGTCTACTACTCAAATTACACAGTGTTAGAGAATAGGAAAATTCAAGATTTTTAAAGGATTGTGTTTAAAAACCAAAATCAATTTACAGATAACTTGCATGGAAACATCAGCCAAATTTACACTAGAACAGGTAATTTTTAATGTAATTTTTTATACGGTTTTCAAACACAGCCCATTTAAAATCTGTAATTTTCCCATTCTTTAGCATTGTGTAATATGAGTAGTAGACCCATTTTTTGATTTAAGACCCATCTTGGAAAGTGCTTCCTCCATTATCCCATTGTCCTAAAATGTTGTAAAATTTTCTCAGTTCATAATTAATTGCTGTACATAGGTATATATCTATATAAATTTTAATCTCGGAGTTCCCCTTTAAAATTAAGGATATGTTTAACAAATCATTATAATGCATACTCCAAGAAATGGCCCAAAATGTTGAGATTTAAATTAATATTTTGGCATGCATTATGTCATCATCAGAAATGTTAAACTAGTATTCTCAACATAATCTTGTCATAAGGTCATACCTATACTGTAGCCTAGCTAATGACAACTAGACACTTGGAATGTACAGTATGAATGGTTACTAGAAAGAGATATCAACATTTTCCTGAATATGAAATGTTTATTTGAATGTCAGATCTTAAATTTCTGAGATGAGTGTTTGCAATACAAGGTATAAAAGTCTTTCGTAATTTGCCAATGTATTGTACTATCTCTTCTTTTAAATATTTGAATCAAATGTCAAAGTTTATCTAACAGTTTATAAGACCTTGCAATAAGTATACCACACCTCACAGCTTCAACAGGTGTATTAAGCCTATCCTTAAAGCAATGACCACATTTTTGTTTAAAGTTGCAGTATGTGTGCATTAGCAGCTACAGGTAAACATGAACATGCCCAAGCATCGCACTCAATAATAATATTACTAAAATTTGCTTAGGAAAAGGAAAATATACACAATATTTGTTGAATTACTATATTATGGCTATATCTCATAAACGTATGCTACAGATGATTAAAATGTATTATTAGATTAATGCATAAATAATTTCTATGATTGAAATATATTGAAACTACAGTATGATGTGGTCAAACTTGCATACAGTAACAGTGGAATGTATTATCTATAAATTCTATAGATCCTATAAGACTAATTTAGCCGCTGTAAAATATTAATGGCTGGATTTTCTGCCGGCCACCGGTTTAAAATGATACCACTGTATTATACCTGCCAACATTTTTTTGGCTCCGACGCGTGAGACAAGCCCCGCCGCCACCAATTGAGCCAGATCCTCTCCCATTTCCATCTGACAAGCAAAAAAAAAAAACGTCATCTGACCATTTTTGCCCAAATTAACGCTGTTTTGGGGGCGTTTTTTACCGTATTTTGCTCTATATTGTGTCATGTGTGAGAGAAACTATTGAAATAACTGTTTATAGGTGAAAATTCTGCTAATGCGTGAGATAAATTAATTTGTGCGTGAGACGTCAAAAATAGGCTCCAATGCGTGAGACTCACGCATAATGCGTGAGAGTTGGCAGGTACAGCTGAGCCTCCTTGGATTTGGTACCACCCGTAAGCGGCCACGGACACTTTTAGATTTAAAATGTAGATTTTTCGTATGTTTACTTAGTAGCCATCCTGGAAATCTTGTTACTGTATTTTTTGTAAAAACCAATACAAATTTTTGTACAAAATCCATATACTGTGAGGGTGAAAAATCACCTTACTAAACCAACTTATATGAAAAAATTTAATGAAATGTAGAATGCAGTTACTTTGTTTACACAAGAAATGATCATGTAAAGTAATTTATTTTAATTAAGAGTGATGGACATGTGATGTAGACTCTGTCTCTGCCCTTTGTGTTCAACAGTGATGTTGATGGCATCGAGAGATCTAGAAAAATCTAAGAGTGGGTGGTAAACATTTAATGGTGGGTGGTAAAATGATTAAAAAGATTTTTTTAATGTTTTTCAAAGGCTTAGAACAGTGTAAGAGATTTCCCGAACGATAAACGAACGGTACTGGGTCTGCACAATAGCGTTCTTCCGGTTCCATGACAAGACATTCCATTCGTAGGAATACTGATGAAGAAAGTCTAATTGTGGCAATAGAGTGGCCCTGAGACCAGACTAAATTTTGACTTGAGTGGACACATAGATTGAAAAATGTTAAAGATAGTGGAACAATGTATACTGTTTTAAATTATGCATACTCCAAGCAATGAGATGCACGCTATCAGAAATGATGACATAATTTATGTCGAAATATTGAATCTTGTCACGATGGCGTGTATCTCATTGCTTGGAGTATGCATTA
>JAOTQE010120450.1:0-12652 GCA_025631205.1 Nesometra sesokonis
CCAGGATTGGGCGGGGGGGGGGGGGGGGGAAGGGGGGGTGCTTGAACCTGGGTTGTATTTTGACAAGCATAAAAATTTTTTAAAAAAGCTTTTTTTCCTGTTGTTACCAATTTTGGGGAATTTTCCTCACAGTTTAGCCCTTCTCTTAAGAGGTGCTCATTTCCACTTAAGGGAGGGGGTGCTTGAGGCCCAGTTTTTCAAATATGTACCATAATTTTATTGTTTTTTTGCCTCCAAAGGGGGTGCTCAAGTACCTGCTCACCACCCCCGGATACGCCACTGATTTTTTTTTATCTGGCCTTAAGTTTAACTTTAATAGGTAATGTATCACATTTTAACAAAAGAATTAATGCAAAAATAAGCTTAAAAAATGTATAACATAAAAAAAAAAAACAAAGTAAAAGTAAAAACTGTGACCCTACAGTAGAATATAGCAGGGAAGCAGTCCATCCATGATTTTTAAAAGCTGCTAAACAACTGTGACCTGAAGCCATTAGCTATATCAAAGCCTGCCTCAGGCAATTTTTCTTCAGCATTAATAGCTCCTTTGGGCGATAATTTTCCTAATATCAGAAAAATCATAGAACTACTAATTGCTTATAATTATCTGTATAATATCAAAAGTCAAATTTTTGCACAGCATTTAGAGCCTAATATGGTAAAGTGTTATAAAATTCCTATAGGTTCTGTAGATGCTGACTGGGGAAAATGATAACAAGGAACAGTAAGCTGTTAAGACCAGTAAAACTGGTGCCAACAGTCATTCTAATTGAAGAGAAAGCAGTGTTATATTTTAATTACTTACAGTAAAGTAAAATCTTTAAATAATAAATCAAGAAAATAGATTATTATCCACTAGTTGGGGCAAAATATCTAGATTCATGTCATGAACTTTAATATCTTAGGTCTTTGCTGGGGACCTATGGCTATGTTCAGACACATTAAGGATAGAGCAACAAATGCAGCATACAACTATTATGTCTAAACTAGCCAGAGATGAGCAAAATCCACTGATAACGCTGTGTCCTAGAAGCTATCAGTAGTTGTACAAGGCTTAGTACAATGAGCTCCTAACGGCTCGTTCCCTTGCATTTGGTGTTGAATATACTTTACTGGTTGAATAAGTGCAGATATACGAAAATGGGAACATGTGTTCTCTTCCTCCCCCTCCCCAAAATTGTTTTTGGGGTGGGGGATGGTACCTAAAGTCATGCCTTTTACATGAGAATATACTCCAGGATGCTCTGTGGAGCCAGGGAACAGTTAAATTAGGCCTACTATGTAACAGTTTCCTGGTAGAGAGTCTACTGTATGGCCTTAATATTGTTAAAACAACTTTACGAGAGTAGCTGACTGGACCCCTTGGCCCAGTCAGCTTTGTGTGTCATCCCTTACCCCAGTGGATTTGCACTGGTGCAAGGCTGCCATCAATTGATAGCTGTTGAGAAGTGTATCAAAATTCTTCTTTTTTAATAAGAGTTTCGATAGATGGCCACTAAAGGGATAACAATCAATTCACACATAGGTCTACTTGGAGGTGGAGGTACATTATGATATTCTGTGTGTTAGTTTTAGGAACAATTCAATTTATTCGATGTACACAATTATATATAGCGTTCAAATTAGGTATGCTATAGTACGGCACTAGTCAAGTAATTGCTAAGTACAGGAGACAAGTTATAAAGATATAAATGAGAATTACTGTATTGCTAGTGATGCTGAGGAGATCTAAATATAAATGTAGAAAAAAGAAAATTGTTGAGATGAGAAATGACAAGATTAATTGTGTGGTGAAAGAGACTGAGCAATCTATGAAGAAGATGTGATTGAATGGAAACAAATATACAAAAAAGAACTTATCATGACATATTGGTATATATTGAATGCCTTCGAGGGAATACAGAAAAATATTGTACGATCCTGTGGCAAAATACTGAATGAATCGAAGACGAGTTCAACATTTTTCCACAGAGAGTACAATATTTTTCGATATCCCCAGAAAATAGGCATTCAGTATTATAATCATTATTTAATTAGTTTACATGCATGCAACTTAAGATTTGCAGAGCTCTTAAGTTGGGAAACCAGAAATCCATGGAGGTTTTGTCGATTAGCATTTTTAACTGTTGTTGTGTATGGGCATCTAAAAGTGAAATCTTATAAAGAATGCTTTGAATGTTACTAATAATAGGGTTACTATGTTACTACTATTATTAAGTGTTGCTATATTAAGTACAATTCTTGGCACAAAACTTTCAAACATAATTTAGTGTTCAAATAAATGAAAAAAAAAACACTATATACTTTTGTATATTGCTAATTTACTAAAAATCCTGGAGAAAATCATAAAAAAAATCAAATTCCTGGAGAAAATTGGTAGACCTATGTCCTGGAGCCTTGGAGATCAAGTGAAATTTCTGGAGATTCCAGGCTCATCCTGTAGACTTGGGAACCCTGGATTTTTCAGAGGACTACTCTGCTCTACCTAGGCTTCCTCCTGCCAGCTGGCCTACGTATTCCGAACTTCCATGTCAACTGACCAGAAGGACCCCACTGGAAATGAGTCCTCAAGAATTTCGGGGGTTATCAATGGTGCCTCACAAAACCGAATTATTCCAATCAAATCAAAACGCAAAATTACGCTTGTTATAAATTGAGATTTGTCTAGACTAAGCCTAGCATTGAATGTCTGATATTAGCCTAGTAAAACATAGAATTCATGCCGCAAAGCCTAATATGCAGATCACATACTTACGTACAATAGAATTATTTTTACAGAGAACTGCGTAATGATAGGGACGTGGCTTTATGTTTGATGAATCAGGATCCTTGAAACATGTTATGTGACACCAATTGTGGCAGAGCCAGGCTAAATGAGACATAAGTCGCAAATGCTAGTGTTTCAAAATGGGCAAAAATTAAAAAATGGTTAATTTTTCCAAACTTTATTTTATTTAAAAAATATACAGTTCATACGTTAAACTTTAATACAAACTTAGCAATTTTAAGATATATGATCAAAAAATGTTTAAAAAAATGCAATTTAAAATGACCTTGCTTAGTCTATGTATACTGATAAACAATTTTCAAACGCACTTTTCTCAAAACTTACATTTTAAATGTTTGAACTTGGATTGTTCATAACTTCGCAAGGAAACATCGTATGAAACTGATTTTTGTTGCATCTTAAAGATAATACTGTAATGTGTAGTTTTATAATCCATAAAAAAAACTCAATTATTAATGAACCAAACTTATAACATCTCATGATGAAAGTCAGTCAAGGATTTATATAAATTGGGCCCCATCCAATAATGTGCATCCCTGCTTACAAATCAATAAGAAAAAATAAACGTAAAAAATTTAATCATGCAAAAACAAAAATGCAGTTTTTACTAACTTATTTATGGTGAAAAGTTAAATATTCATACAGCGTGAAATACGATTGTCGCTATGAGCTTAAAACAACTGAAAAGGAAAAATAGAATCAGAAGAATTAAATAGGTAAATTTTAAAATGCTGTTTGTACAAAATTGAGGGACAGAGGAGTTATTTAAATAAAAAAAAATCTTTCTACCAAAAGGTATTTCCTTCATGAGATAAATATCTGAATATAAATATCTTGGATTAGATGCATTTTAACAGAGTCACGGACCATCACGTGTTTATTAAATATGGCTAAATTATCCAGTCTAAACCAAATGCTTTCCCAAAGCCAATTCTCTACCATTTCCAGAAACCATCATTCAAGATTCATCACATGTCCCAATGTTGACAATGTCTACTTAGTTAACCGAAGCATGACTCAACTCAGTTTGAACCTGAACAGATGACCGTCAGGCATGGCACCTCATATATTTAACCATCAGTCAATTGATTAGCCACTGATCTAAATCAATCAATCACTATATGTTTATATTAGCAATATAATCAATCAATCCCATGGTTGATTGAAACGCTAATGAATCAATCTACAGACAAGGTGATGTTGGCATCTGACAATCAATCGACCAATCAATCACGACCAATATCATTTTATAAGTTATGAATAATAAATTTATTAAAATACTCATGCATCAAATATGATTGCTGAATCATGATGTTAATTTAAACAACTTCGGGGACCCCTCTGGAAAAAGTATCTTGAATGCGTTTTTTTTATGAATTTAAAGGGCAACTTCGGGATTGAAATTTCTATGGAAATACCTATAGAACAATTAACCTGAGTTTAAAAGCGCTTTATAAATGCAAATTATTATTATTATTATACAGTAGTTCTGCAATAAATAATTCATTAAAGCACATTCACTGATGAATTCATTTAAAATAAAATTAAAATCAAACAATATTCGATTTGGTAGAGTTGGAAAGTTTTTATCCCGCTAATATTTTCATTTTCAACAACTCAGTAATGTAGCACATGCATTCTTATGAAATTCAAATTAGGACTAATTGTTTCCTACTCAACATGAAAAATATATATTCTATTGACCTTTTAAAACTCATGTTTATTACTTAATGGTTTTCATTTCAGTCCCTAACATTTTACAGCAACATTCAACAAGCAACACTCTGCAAATCATGTAAAGGCAGCGTCAGCGTCAGGCGATTCATGCTATATCTATATAAGATGGATTGAAATTCTAAATCTTGAATTTCCTGGTCAAATCCGAAGCAAGCCTAAATAATTGTCGTCACAAAGCCGTTAGATTTGCAACAATTATCCACCAAGCTGGATTTCGTCTCCCTTGATGAAATCGTAAAACGCTGGATTTTCCCAAGGGACTTGTTCGGATCTACTTTTATTCTGTCTTTAGATTTGCCCGATGAGAATACGCTGAGGTAATTGATATTGCTAAATGAAAACAAGCTGGCCAGCTATTATAAACCTTAAAACCTTTGCTGTGATTTTTAAGACATTATCAAGATATTATCTTAGAACAATTATTATACCCTAGATAAAAATTAGGGCTTAAAAGGCTAGAAGTTCAAATTGAATACATAATTTTTCAAGTAATAATTTGCAATTATGTATTAAAAAAAACATTTAAATGTAAAAACAAGTTCTCAATGACTTTGATTTATTTTATTAAGGCCCAAGAATTAAATAAATTAATAATATCTATAATCAAGCCTCGATTTTTGTTTTTGTTTTGACTAGTCCAAATAAGATTTAATCTTGTTAAGCAATATAAAATAAAGGTACAACACAGTATAAGTTTTTTTGTTTATACCTATGTTATTATAGACTGTAGTGAAATTCAAATGCGATTTTTTTTCGTCTAGCATGAAAAAATAGATTTTATTAAATTAAATTAGTTGAGTGTGCATGAACTTTTCATCTTCCTGGATTCATTGCCAATGCCAAAGGAAGTCCAACATATTATTAATACACAGTACTTCATGTTATTAACATTATTAATAATAAATAGGCACAATTCAAAATAATGAGTTAGATACATTGATTGTAGGCCTATATACCTATATTTCACAGTACTACAAACTAGCCTACATTTACGTTAGGGTTTTATTTTAATTAGTGTTTTATGTGTACATAAAAATAAAATGAAACTTAAAAAAATCATGTAATGTAGCCAATACCTTAGTCACTGTTTTACCCTACTTTCAATTCTATTAATAGCGCACAGAACGATAACTCCCACTTCATTTGTGTGTACGCAATGGACTGGCTAGAAACATTGGGACTACGTCATATTTTGTGATGCATGAATATCGAGCATGGATCATTATCTCTCACTGAAGGAGAAAGTTCATTGCAATTGGACAAGAAGAAATCTCATGTTCTGTTCCAATTTTTTTTGTTTATAACCGTGCTTGCATCTTTTAGCATGAATTAGAAAATAATGTGTGTGAAAATTGTATGAAGCCTTAGTTTTTCACAATGAAAAATTCATCTAGCATGAAAAAATTAATTTTTATTAAATTAAATCAGTTACCGTATTAGAAACCTGTTACTGTATTTGCAACAACTTTATGTTTTTTTATTCCTACTTAAATGGTGGCAATGGAGTGGACCCAAGACCAGACTAAACTTCTACTTGAGTTGATCCATGGATTGAAAAATGTTAAAGATAATGGAACAATGTATACTGTTATTATTATTATTTTTAAAATATTTCACAGTTAAGAATTGTATTTATGATTGATAGTGATTGTGGTTAAGTCTAGTAGTGTTAAATTAAAATATCATTAAATAATTATCATTAATATTAGAATTTAAAAAAATAAAATAAAGTAAACGATAGATAGAAAGAAGAAAAAAAAATAGAACAACAATCCAGAATAGGCCTATACAGTGATTAAAAATCATTGTAAAATAATTGTATACAATTTTGGCATTTATCATCGGGGGTCAAGACGCCTGACTGTCACGTTTCAAATTCAGTACTGAACTCGACATTATGACATTTGCCTAATAATACAGTGAAATAACTAAACAAGTCTGCATTGGTGTATGTAGGCTTGTTCTACAGATACGACTACCCGAAAAAACATCAGAGTAAAATAAATGCCAAAATTATAAGGAAACAGGAGGGGGTTAATATGTCACAACCAGAAATGTTATGAATCAGGAAGGGGGCTGTCAATTACTGAAGCTTAATAATCGAGTAAAAAGTACCACTCATCTCCCTTGCTTACCAAGCCATCTGTCACAAATATCATATTATTTGCAAATTCATCCTAAATCATAAAATAAAATTAAATAAACCACCCTTTCAAAATCTGTGTTGATTTTTATTTTTCGAAACAAACCATAATGTTAGTAACATAGCATAGTGGATTTTTTCCCAAATGATCACAATGACATACAAATACATGGTCTATAGTGGCAAAATTGGGGGGGGGGGGAGAGGAGGGGAACACCAGGCGCACGCCACCTATTATTGACAAAATGTAGTTGCGCTCCCCTTATAATAGTAGGAGCCCCAGGTTTAAAATTGATCCTGAAAAAACAGACACATATATGGGCCATGCACACCATATACAGGGTACCAGAACATGCAAAATGGGGAATTAACCCCTCCCCCTCCCTCCATTTTGCTGGGCCCTGGTCTAGCAATAGTGTTCAGGCTCCACGGAAAGACATCCGTTCTCTTGATTTTTATTTTTTGTAAAACTTACCATAATTTTAGTAATCCATCAAATCTGGTAATTTGCTAACTTGTAATGTTTACATAATCACATAAACTTTCCATTAGTTAAGAATGAACAGCCATCATCAGAACATAAATAATAATACTCTAATTGTTTTTATATATGACCTTGACATTTTAGTTCTCTTCAGTGATATTAAGAACATAGAGTTCATTCTATGGTTTCATAATGTCGGCAGAGTTTGTTATGCGTTATCATCTTGCAATGAGTAAGTTTGTGTGAATTTTTGTTATTGATTGAGGTACATAAATGATAGCATAGTTATAACCAAACATTACTAATGGGTATTATATTGATACTGAAATGTCTAATGTATGATGCATTAATAGGAAGAAACAATTGAATTAAGTTCATCACAAAATAATTATGTATTATAATTTCTAAAACATGTTAATTTAAAATTGATAGATAATGGGAAGAGGTTAGACAAACTTTTTCATCTCTTAATTGATTAAATAGCCTATTAATATTATCAGTATTAATGAAAATAATTAATTAATAATTCTGTTGATATTATAAAAGAGTACTTTTTTACCTTCATATAGTAATAAGAAAATGTTCATAATATTATACCAAAACAAACCCCACAATCATTTAGTAAAAGTAAGAATATTGAAGATAACTAAATTTGAAATGCTTTAACCTTATTAGGCCTAATTAGTAATGTTCAAATTCAAATAAATAATTTTGAATATTCTTTACAAATACATAAATATATAGGCCTATAATAAATAGGCCTATATAACAAGATATAGGCCTCTGACAATATGAAACAAAAAGGGAAAGGAGATTGTAAAAAAAAATTGCAAATATTCCCTTGAATAGATGTATGGATGGGAATTGCATGAACCAACTTGGATATTTGTGGAAGCGTGTGGCGTAGCGGTAACAATTTGGGTTCCAATCCTGAAGTTGGCAGTTTGAGTCCGAGGCTCGCCAATCATTTGTGCCCTTGAGCAAGGCACTTCATCTGCAGTTGCGTCTCCCCACCCTGGAGTGTTGTAGTAGTGGGCACCTAGCAGGTTTGAATGTCATGCGCTGATTTATATATCATGCAGCAAAGACATCATGCCAATGATTGGGGTAATAATGTGTAAAGCGCCCTGAGACTTAATTGTATAGAGCGCTATATAAAGCCTACATTATATTATTATTATTTGTGTGTACACATTTTAATCCAGTTAAGGATTGTGATGCAGATCAAGAAGTCTATTTAAGGCAAAAAAAAGTAGGTCTACCTGGTCTCTGGTCAAACCTAAATTTCCAGAATTGATGTGGCGATGCAGATTTTTTAAAGAAATGGTACAGAAAAGTAAATAATAGGCCGATATAAAATATTGTCTAGTTGAAGCCTCAAACTGTAGGTGGCACTGTTGTGTATACGCAAAAAAAAATCCCATTTTTGCACAGGGTCTATATCAATGCTTGCTGACAAGAGACTGTTTATTTTTTGGGGGCCTAAAACTCACTTTGTTTTATATTTGGGTATGTCTTTAATTATTTCAAAATATGTCTACTGTATGTTTACAAATACTTGAAGGTTAATTTGAACTAATTTTGTTTAAATTCGAATGAACTATATTTGCTAATTTTTACTGGTTTTTGATATGCATGGTTTTTGGTCCCCAGTTTATTTTCAGGTAGTGGCGTCTAAATATAGCTCACGGCAACTTACTGTAGGGTCACTAAATAAATCAACATATTTCACTTTTGGCCTAGCTTAAATTTTCTTAATTCCTAAGTAATCTAATCTAGGACCAAATCAACTGTGGTTTTACTAACAAGGCCTACAACTAAAAAGAAAAAAAAAGAAGAATTATGATGGCACTTGCATTTATTTATAATGAAATATTTTTTACAACATTTGTATTTGCTGTTTGTTGAGATTATTATTATTACCCTCGTACCACTTAAGTAGGGAGAGAGTATTGCAATGAGCTGCGTCTGTCTGTCTTTGTGTGTGTGTGTGTGTCTATCTGCATCCATATCTCAAAAACTATTGGGCCGATTTACTTCAAATTTTCAAACAATGTCAGAACCACCAATATCTAGGTCTTCCGGAGGTTTGGTGCTAGTCCGCGCCTAACCACATGAACTCTGGATTCTAATCTATATGATTTTGTGTCTACTGCCCTCTCTTAAGTGACAATACTAAACAGGACTGACATTTACTGATATATTCTGGTCCTATCGGTTAGCTATTGCCATTAAAATTCCAAACATAACCTTTTTTGACCCTGAATAGAGTATGTAGTATGTTTATTCTGTGTGCCTTATACCTCCCCTATCACAGTAAAAGTAGGAAAAGAGTGAAAACTGTAGTTTTAGGATTTTTACAAATGAACACACAAACTAAAAAACACAACAGAGAAAAACCTACTTCACGCAGGCATCGAATTTGGGCTTTTTAGGGGCAAGGCCATTTTTGGCTTGATTTTAAGGGGTACAACAGGGCACCCGAGGCCATTTTGTTCAAATTGTATCCTTATGTATTACTTAAAATAAGGGATATCAAGGCCAAAGTGGCCTTGATGATGGTCAAATTTTGAAGGCACTGAGGCAAAATGAGAGGGCACCGGCGGCAAATGACCTTGGTGCCTTGGTTAAATTCGAGCCCTGTTCAAAACATAGGCAAGGATGTAATCGTTTACGATTACTTTGTCTTATTATTTTATACCAAAGTGAAAAAATGTTTGTGACGTCATTTGAATGAATCTCTGTGAAAGATGATATTTAAAATCAAGAATCTGTCATAGATCATCTCAATAATTAAGATAAACCCAGTCTAAAATCCTACAATTTTCCACATTATTTACCATGGGCTATCTTTCATTCTCTGGGCATTTTCTAGCCTAAATCGTCTAGACACTCTCCTTATAAATCACAAATTCTAGGTTGGCTGTATTTCTTTCTACTCTTGTCTTTATTAATCAAACATAGGTAGTGACAAGTTCTTGAGTAAATTTATTGCAGTTCAGATGGTCTTACAAACCAATAGAAATATGAAAGGTGAACAATCTTAAATCATCCAAATGTTTTTGTAGTAAATCAACATTAGGGTCTATATCGAAATTACATTATATGTTAGTAATCATACAAATCATAAAGAGGGAGCCACAATACTGGACATCAGCAAGGATCTGTGATTAAATGGAGACTAAGATGACAGTTTGAGTGATGTATAGCGCCACCAAGTACGACAAAAGATGCACTAGACCTTTAGATAAGATATTTAATACCAATGACAATAATACTGTACGGGAGCCGGTAATATTACTTATTTTCATCTTAGAAAATTATTTTTAAAATTACTTTTATTTCTAGTTCTGGGGTGTAGCTATTAAAATCCAAGTGTGGTCAGCAAAAAAATGTAAGGGTAGGTGGTAAAATGATGAAAGCCAATATTTTTACCTTTTTAGAGGTTTAGGGTGGACGGCAGGTTGAAATTAAACTGGGTGGGGGCCTTAAAATAAGCTTCAGAGTGGGTGGAAAGCTTTTAAGGTGGGCGGCCCCGCTCACCCTCCGCCCTGTATAATTACATCCCTGCAGTTAATAGCTGGTTATGCATAGTACAATGGGTGGAGCTTCTGTCAAGATGAGTGGAACTTCTTTAAAATGGCAAAGTACTAGAAGTGGAAGCAGTGGAACAGCAGTTGTATTTTAGACTTCCAATTACAAGGTTGGGGGTTTAAGGCTTACTCTGGTCAGCTGTTTGTGTGCCTAGGCAAGACACTTTATCCACCTTAGCTCTCTCCACAAGGAGTATAAATAGGTACCTGGAAGGTACAATGCGTTGATGACAGCTCTGTTTCATCATGGAATGGATTGTGTTCCATGTGTTTGTTGCAATGACTGAGAGTAATAAATGTGAAGTGCTTAGATGCCTTAGCAATAAGTGCTATTATATATAAATGTGACATATTATTAATAGAATGAAGTTCTAAGAGAATTTAAGGAGAGTCTATGAATGAGTAAAGTTTTGTTAGTATGGATACTGTAGCGAGTATTTCTCGCTAAAAAATATATAATCTTTAATACTCAGTAGAGATTAACTACTACAAGAATGGATTAACTTGCAATATTTAGCAAAGTCATCCGGTGCAATTTTGTTTAGTTCAACTTGGGGTCATTAACCAACCAATTAATTAATAGATGGTTCTACTGGACATAGGCTTCAGGGCAAATTCTTTTACATGTTGCATCTGTTAGGATTTGCCATTTCGGATACATTTTTAAACACATTTTATGTGATTCAATTTTTGCTTATTAACATTAACAATCCTTTTGAAATGTAGTCATCATGGTGTCAACACAGATACAGTAGTGTGTCAGCATTACTATTGGAAGAAGAGTAAATACAAACAGTATTAATAATATTAATTACCACCTTTTAGCAGACATGAACAAGATCAACCA
Organism: Nesometra sesokonis; assembly: GCA_025631205.1. NCBI lineage: Eukaryota > Metazoa > Echinodermata > Crinoidea > Comatulida > Antedonidae > Nesometra > Nesometra sesokonis. The sequence goes on from JAOTQE010120450.1 coordinate 11,593, forward strand.
GCAATAAGAAACAGTAGGAAGAAGCATATACTAAAAAAAACCACACCAAACATGCACCAACTTAAGAAATAACCACTCAGCAGCTGCTCTGCATTTAAGAAATAGACAGTTCGTAATTGGGAGTGCCCTATGGCTAAGAGTGTAAGACATGGCAAATACTAACCGAGCCATTCAAGCAGGCATGCATCACGAGTTCAAATATATGTCAAATTCGTAAGACTTTTTCATCAAGAAAAAAGTCCTTTTCATGCTGATGTGTAATTTCATCATGAGCTTGCCTAAAATTTTATTTTTTTTTTAGATTTTGGACTCAAAATTACACGCGATTACAAACAAACTAAACCCGAGGATCCTTTCACATATCAAGTTACAGGTTAAACAAATTTAAACAATTAAAACAGGAACAAGTTTGGCTGTTGTGCTTTTTAAAAATTTTTTATTTATACAGTTATATTCCTAAAAAGGAATAGAACCCAAGATTGAATTAACACAAGGAACAGGTTTACAAAAATTAAAAGCGGTGTTTAGCTCTTAATAAATTTAAAATCTTAATTCGTTGATTAGAAAATCATTACACGATTGAAAATTAAAACTTATGCTTATCATCATCATTGTTTATTACTTTAAAATTCATTTTTGCTATTACAGAGATAGGTGTAAACTAGGCTCCGGCAAGTAGTGACCTTTATCATTATGATGTTCTACCCTCATTAAATGTATTAATGAGGCTATGATCACTAGCTCGTTGATCCGTTAATGGTTAGGCTTAATACCCCTCTTCTAAGCAAGAGAAATGATATTGGGGAAAACAATTTAATAGGTGTAATCACAACCTATGATATAAAAATACAGGTGTTTTGTAAAGCGTTCAACTTTAAAATATGCGATGTGTCATTATAAAATGAATAGAGCAATTAAAAAGTCTAGGCCTATTTCTGATGATGGTTTTCTAATAGTGTGACACAACGTTCGGTTTATTGTACGTAAATGGGGAATACATTTGAGATTTCTCACCACCAAATTATTTGCATAAATTTAGTTACTGATCAGTGAAGGAAGA